>MU694578.1:121832-144786 GCA_026770625.1 Nicotiana glauca | reverse complement strand
CAACAAACTGAAGCTACTGATGCGGAGATGGGGGATGATGCTCAGCCAGTACAACCACAGGCTTCAGATGCTGCTAGCCCGTCTAGGGCCAATCGAGGACAAAGACTAGATCGCATGGAGCAGGAAATAGCAGAAATAAAATCATCAGTGCAAGGTCTGGCGGGGAATGTTGAGGAGATGCAGACTCAACAAAAGAAATCAGAAAAACGGATCATGGGCTGGCTTCGTGCTTTGGGTCGGGCGTGTAATGTGGACGCCAATTCTGTCTCCAACCAGGATTGAATCTTCGGGGAAGTATCTTTGCCTCACCTTTTGATTATAATAGAAGACATGGGGTCATGTCTTCATCTTTAAGTGTGGGGTGGAGGAGCCCCTTCTCGACATATCTATAAATGTTTTTTCTTTGTTTAATATTATGGAATATTACGGATTGTTAGAGTATTAGTATCGTTTTGAAGTATGATTGTTTTAAGTAGACAATGTTTAAGCTTTTAAGTTTGAATGTTTTGGTGGTTTGACATTGTTCAAATTAGTATTGTTGAATATATGTGTTTGTGTCATATGGAGTAGATAGCGTAAAATTTTTTTTTTAGAAGTGTAACAAATCCCCCTTGGTTTTTCTTTAGGCCACGGTTCTTTTCCAAGAGTTTATTTTGAACCGGGCATAGGTAGTTTTTAATTTTGTTTTGTATATCAAAATAAAGGATACAAGCTAATATAAAAGAAACCATAACGTTGACACACCTGAACACCAATAAAATCTAGAGTGTTACAATTAGTCCTATTTGTTGAATCTCACAGAAAGTGCCATAATTTGCAAAATTGTTGCTGAATTGCTATTTGTAATGGAGTATCTTGATTAGCTAATCTAAATAAGTCATATGCTATGTGTGGTGAGAATTAATACAGTCCATGCATTGTATTTGCGTCTAGAACTTGCCCTATATGTGATTTAAAACGAAATGCAAGGTGACGCTCGACTTTAAAAAAGGATCTTAGGCCTTCTTTGATTGTGTTTTTAGCGTTGGAAGCTTGATTGCTTATCACAAATAGAAATTATCCCTAGTTAACCCTATTGAGCCTTTAGACTTTTTGTTGGCAACCACATTAGAAGCTTACACCTTTTGTTCTTCATTGAACTTGCCTTGAACCTTTTTCTTCTTAAAAGCACTTTGATCGTGAACCAAATGCTACAAGAATTGAGAAGAAAAAAAGTGTGGGGTGTTAACATATAAAAAAAAAGAAAAAAAAAGAAAGGGAATAAGCACTCGTCTTGTAAAGCATACAACACTAGCCATAATTGAATAAATAAATACAATGTGTTTTATTTCGGCTAGTGAGTTTGAAGCAATAAAGTGTTTATAGAAGGGAATATTGTGGTGAAGTAATGTTTGTGATTATAAAAGTGCTTAAAGAAGATAGTCACTATTCCTAAATAGTATCCTACCTATCCCTTAGCCCGCATTACAACCATGAAAAAGTCCTAATTGATTTTGAGTCGAGCTAGCCTACATTAGTAGAAAATTTACATTACGGGCAAGCTTATGGTACCCATTGCATGCATGTGACTTCTATTGTGAGAGTGAGTGCTTTCATTGAGTTATACAAGTATATTGATTGAACGTTTGAAGTACAGTCCAAATAGTTTTTGAGGGCATGATGGTGAGAGCATATGACTTGTCACAGAAAGGCATAAATCTTGACCTCTGTATTGAGTAAGTTGAGGAAGCTGAATTTTGCATGGTATTTGAGATTCAACTTTAAGGGTATGGTTGTTCACTACTAGGTGTTATGGATGTATAATGTTCGAAGTGTAAAAACGTTAAGGGAATGTTTGAGCAAGGAAATCTCTAGAAGAATATAGTGGATTGCTCGAGGACTAGCAATAAATTAAGTGTGGGGTGTTGATGATGGGCTAAATTGTATAATATAGCCTATATATATATGCTCTAAATTAAGAAGGATTTACTGTCATATGAGTATAATTAATGTAAAAGTTAGCTCTAATTGTGATTTTAATGTTTCACAGGAGTTAATTAATCAATTGAGAGTTTATGATGGTAATCAAGTGGAAATTTGAGCAACAAGAACGAAACAGCAAAAACCCCACTAGCGCGGGCATTAGCGCGGGTATTAGCGCGCCCGCGCTAGTCCAGAATTCCGGGCAGAATGAAACCTCATATGCGCGGGCATTAGCGCGGGATTAGCGCGCCCGCGCTAGTCCAGTTCCGGAAAAATAATGATTAAGGGACAATTTTGTCAAATGGGGTGGAATCCACTAAGGAATAAAGAAGAAAAAGTTGCATAATGGAGGAGATCAGATTTTGCATGAAGAAAGTGGAAAAATACTATTGAAGTCTAGAGAGAAGAATCCATTGGAGACTCTTGAAGCTAAGGAGGAGGAGGAAGAATACTACCTTGAAGCAACAATTAAAAGAGTTTTCTTCAACCTTTCTTTTAGTTACTTGTTCATATTATGTTTAAGATTATTATTGTTGAGTTTTGTATGAATATGAGTGGCTAAAACATCCATTATTCTGGGGTTGTGATGTAGCCATAAATATTGTGGTTTGAAACTAACTTGATCTTGATTATAATTCATTCGTATATGGTTGTTTCTTTAATTCTATGTTTAATTGCTTAATTGTTTGGCCAGCAGTTAAGTCCTATTTACTATCTATGCTATGCTTGGAAAAGCCATGTTTAGATTAGAGAAGAATTAAAGAGAGCAGGATCTTAACCCTCAAGGGGAGCGGATTTGTGGTTAGGATAGGAATATACCTAATCACCTTGCTTAATTAAATGTCGTGATTTTACTGCGTTTTTAATAGATTGATTTCATAGGAATATAGACGTTGATCTATTGAGAATAGGTGATTAGTACTTCGGGAGAAGGCTATGAGAGCATTTATCGACTAATTAACAACCATGAGTGAATTATATGAAAGGGATAGTTAGTTAAAACACAATACAATTGGTGAATAAATCACAACCCTGGAATATTTGTCTCTATTAATTGCACACAACAATCAACTTGATACTTGATAATTTTAGTTGTTATTTAAGATTATAATTAGCATAATTAAACATCTTGAATTCGAATTTGGCTTGACGGAATAACAATATTGGTGTATTAGTGAGTAGTTGATATAAGTTTCTGTGGGTTCGACACTCAACTTATCACTTTATTACTTGTACGACCACGTATACTTGCGTGTGCGTTTGGGACCAACATCGCTCAAACCTGCAATCAAGCGCAACTTGTATGCAATTCAAGACTAATCTAGAGCAATTTATGCACAAAGCTCAGGTAAGAAGGGGTATAAAATGTGTACTGTTCATAGTTATCAGTACCTAACATCGAAATAAATAATTTTGAAAATTGTAGGTTTCGATTTGCAGGAGGAAGATATGAAGGGCAGAAGTGGTCTCACTAGGCGTGCCAAAATTTGTACCAAATTTAAGTCTAGTATAGTAGGGTGGATTATTTAAGTCTAAAATGAATTGATTTAAATAAAAGTCCAATGTATTATTGGGCTAGCCCGTCAATTGGTCTTCTATCAAATCGGTCGGCCAGTAACCCTCAAGCCCAATGATCCTCTAGGGTTTTCTTGGAGATTACTCCACCCCATACCTATATAAAGGGGTCAAAGGAGAAGGCTAAGGGACAAGCAAGTAAGCAGAATAAAAGGTCGAAGAAGCTCTGAAGAATCGTATCAAGGTCTCCATCCATATCTGCAATCGTCTTTTGTGGTCAAATTGCAAAGCCGAACTCAAGTCATAGGTGGACGACTTCAAATTTTCCATTCGTGATAACCCAACACCAAATCCTGGTTCATGAGGACCTTCAAGTTTTTTGTGATGTACTACAAATCTGAAATCCGTCAAGTTCAAGATCAAGCTTTCAAGCTCTTGAAACATCATCCATGAGGAGAAGAATCAGAGGAGTATATTTCTTTAGATTTAGAGATATTTTAGAGATTGTAACTCCATCACTTGAAATTGAATATAATATTTGTCGCTATATTTCTTGTCTTGATTATTATTTTTCAGGAGCAAAATTTAGTTGTTACAAATTTTAGCACGCCCAGTGGGACCACTTCTGCACTTCATCTCTTCCTCCTGCAAGTCGAAACCTACAAGTTTCAAAATTATTTGTTGCGATGTCGGACATCCTCGACAAACCTTGAAGTAGGGGGCATTTGTAGACCCCAAAATTTTAACGGATCAAGCATAATCCTAAATTCAGGACTGAAGACGATTGTTATAATCCTAGGAGTATATTAGGGTTGCTTGGAGGCTACTCTACCAAAACCCTAACTTCGAGGCTACTCTATCCTAACCCTAGGTCACTCCTATAAAAAGGGTTACATATTCTCTCAAAGAGACATCTCAAAAATGGAGATCATATATCCCATAAATTTACGGGATACTCACAAAGAGATTAAGATGTGGCTGGATAATTCTTGATATTCAAATACTTCAAGAAGATCCACAATATACTTACATGGATATCAGATACATCCAAGGAGGTATGCATCATCCTACGTTCAAGAAACATGCTACTCCAGCTCTCGAATCATGGAGATAATCAGGATAGAAGAATCAAGGGAACAAACAAAATTGTACCCGCATCATTTTATCAATAAAATTATGTTTCTTCATATTTATATTGTGGTTGAAATTTATTTTTGTATTACAAATAAATTTGATGCAAACAAATTGGCACGCTCAGTGGGACTATCTCTACCTCTCATCTCTTCGCAACTCTCAACATTCAAGATCACTAAGATGGCTTCACAGAAGATTGACTCAAAATTTAATGACTCCAAGTTTTCTTCTGACGTTGAAATTATCCTAAACATTACTCTAGGGAGTCTTGGGCCAATCACCTGGTGCAAGACGAGTGTTTTGGGACAACAAGCACTGCAAGTGTCGTCTGCACCAATGCATGCTTTGAGATCTTCATCATTCGAAGAAGAAAGGTCCTCTGCTAGCAAGTTAGAGAGAGGAGATAATATTGCAGAAATTGTGGAGAAAGCTCTTGCTAGACTTACTTTATACAATACCAAGAGTCAACTTACCCAACTTGATAATGACGTCCTAAGTCTTGGCTCTAAGCCAATCTTGCTACATGACATGTTCAAAACTGAGTTCAATCCGTGGGAAGGTCTCGGTTAATCTTTACCATATGCAATAATCATAGAGGTAATGATGACTAACACTTCGACAATGGAGGAGCAACTCGCAAACCTGACAAAGGCGATTGATGGCTTAACAAAGTATGCTCAAGATCAAGATGTCTGTATCGTAAAATTGACAGGCATAGTTGAAAGCATGATGGATGGAGAATCAAGTCATGCACCTAGAAAGCTTCCTAAAGTCCACAAGAAGGCTGATCCTCCAACAAAACAAGTGATGCCCACCAAAGAACTTCATATCTCCTCCAAAGGATCAATTCCCATAGAACAAATGAAGGAATTCATTATGGAAACTATCAAGGATAAGTATGAGGTCACTTCAAAGTCTTCTCTTGTGTACGCAAAGCCATATACTGCAAGAATCGATAGCTTGAAGATGCCTGGCAGCTACCAACCTCCCAAATTTCAGCAGTTCGACGGCAAGGAAAATCCAAAGCAATATGTCATGCACTTTGTTGCGACATGCAACAATGCAGGGACTATAAATATTACATTGTCAAGCAGTTCGTCCGCTCACTAAGGGGGAATGCTTTTGATTGGTACACAAACCTCGAGGCTGGATCCATTGATAGTTGGGACCAATTGGAGCAAGATTTTCTTAATCGCTTCTATAGCACGAGGCATACTATGAGCATGGTGGAACTTACGAACACTCGCCAACGAAAAGATGAACCAGTTATTGACTTTATCAATCGATGGAGGAATGCAAGCCTTTATTGCAAAGATAGGCTAAGCGAAGCTTCTGGCATAGAGATGTGCATCCGAGGAATGCATTGGGGACTTTGTTACATCTTGTAAGGAAATAAGCTCAGGACATTTGAGGAACTTGCCACCCGTGCTCATGATATGGAGTTGAGCATGACTTCTGCGGGAAATGAAGGGTTTCCCATCTATGAACCTCGCAAGGGAAGGGATAAGCAAGAGGTCAAAAATGAAAGAAGTATGCAGAAGAAAAGGCTGAAGAAGCTCTGAAGAGTAGCATCAAGGTCTCCATCCATATCTGCAATTGTCGTTTATGGTCAAATTCCAAAGTCGAACTCAAGTCATATGCGGATGGCTTCAAATCTTCCGTTTGTGATAACCCAACACCAAATCCTGATTCATGACGACCTTCAAGTTGTTCGTGACATACTAAAAATCTAAAATCTGTCAAGTTCAAAATCAAGCTTTCAAGCTTTTGAAACATCATCCGTGAGGAGAAGAATCAGAGGACTACATCTCTTTAGATTTAGAGATATTTTAGAGATTGTAACCCCATCACTTGAAATTGAACATAATATTTGTCGCTATATTTCTTGCCTTGATTATTATTTTTTAGGAGAAAAGTTTAACTATTATAATTTTTGGCACGCCCAGTGGGACTATATAAATTGATGACAATGAAGATAACTCCCATTCGTAAATCATTTAGTCAAATGGTCTGATGTACCAAAGTTAACCATCTTGGTTTCTTTTTTCATGTTAGAAAAGAATTTAGTTGCATCAATTGCCTTTGGAAAATGCCATGGTCACTACGGTGTATCTTGAATGTTAGCTTGCAATGCATATTAATAACCATCAACCTAAAACTAAGCAGTGGTGTTACCAACTTTCTAAAATAATTTGGCTTGTCGATGAGACAAGTATTTTTTTGTTCCATGAAACAGTTGGCCATCATTCCTTCTATGGAAAGAATGTGTATGGACATAAAATAAATAAGTCAAATCCATTTTACATAGGACCAAGTAAAGACTTAACAAATTTTTTAAGAATCCTCCAGCACTTCGACATTAAACAAGGAATCGTTTTTTACCAAACATATTATAAGAGTGTTGGAATTTGTTTCCATATTTGAAATCCTTGTTCAACAAGCTATGGTTGTTTCTATTGAAAACGTATCAAGGGCACCACCTTTGAGAATCTATATAAGAGTTCATGCTTAACCTAACTTATTTTCAAACTTAGTCATACCTCCAGGCTCAGCGTATTAACCAACAAGCAGCAAATAGCAATTAGCTTTTCTTATGCTTTAGTTAAGTCGGACGTCTCCCGTTAGCCCGACAGCTTGGTGCACTTACAGAAAACAATTCACATCTTTTCATAGGAGTGTCCAAAACTCAATCTGTTTAATCCTTCAAAAAGTAGACACTTAGAGGCAAGATATATTCAAAAACTGAGGTTAAATTTGCTTTATACAGTCCCATCTGGACTTCTTAAACTTGGTTCCAACTTCTGTCACGTTCGATATTTCAGCTTTGTGCGTCTTAACCAAAAAAATTATATCTTGGTGTAGGAATACCAAAATCATGAGTAGTTTACAACTACAAAAACTAGACTTGGAGTACTACAACATACAAAAAATTTCGATTTAGATTCGCATTGTATCATCCCAGGTGATCTTCCTAAACTTAGTTTAAGTTCTATCACGCTCGACATTTCATCTTTGCGCGTCTTAACCAAAAAAATTATAACTTGGTATAGGAGTATCGAAATCACGAGCGGTTTGTGGAAATGGAAACTAGAATTCCGGAGCTATGCCATAGATAAAAATTATAATCTAGATAAGTTGTTATACTCCCAGGTATTTTGTCAAATTTAGGCAATATATTATGACATGCTGCCTCATTCTATCTTGCTGTTTTTTCATAGATTCTTCCCCCTTTTTTTTCTGCAGACTCTCGGAGCAGCACGTAGGACTGTGCATTCCATTAGCAAGGATGCATTTCATCGACCATGATACACCATAACCTCACCTTGAGATTATTAGCGACAAGCAGAATCCGCGCACCCAAGTTCTAACTTTAAAAGTTCATCCTCCGGTGATAGGTGTTTTCCTGCTCATTCGAAAGCCGCTTGACGCCTCCCTTGATCTTGTAGAATGGTTGACTAGAGAGATAAAGGATGCATTGGACAAATTTTCGGGCAGAGCAACCAACATGAAGGTCCTACTTTTGAAGTCCTCTACCCATCAAATGGTTGCGTCTGCTAGTCCTCCTCATCGTGATTACGATGGACATCTCTCCACTTGGAGTGTTCCTCCTTCTGTCTTTGGTGAAGTTAATTATAAATCCCAATATTTGGAGTGTCTAGAAGATGTTGTTGCCCGCAACAAGTTGACTCTGGATGGCATCAAGGTCTATGATGCCATTTTTGCTTTGTTGTTCACATATGACTACAATGAGAATGTCCTCTGTGCCTTTTGTGAGCTTTGGAGGACATATACCAACACACTTTATACCTCTATTGGTGAACTATCCATCTCTTTGTGGGACTTGCAAGCAATGAGAGGCCTTCCGGTGCATGTGTCTTTCTACGACAAAGTAATGCCCTCGGCTAAGGAGTTGACATAAGAAGACGATCAAGGAAAACCTTTCCTCCCAAGAAGTTGTTTGCACCTATTCTCAACATTCTACAAACTCATGAAGAATGATGTCCACGAGGTATACATTCATGATTTGGTGGATTTTTGGTTTTGAGGCTCAAGTAGGTATGCCAAGCCTCCGCAAAAGTCATCAAGGAATCGGACTACAAGGCCAAAGTTGAATTATAATCCTTTTGGGAATATTGATGCGAGCTTCCTACCACGAACTGATGAGGAGAATGCCTACGTTATTGAGCTTGGCGTGGAGGAGTCACTTAAACCTGAGACTTATTTGGCGGCTTTCCTTGCATTTTGACTTTGCAAATTTGTGTTCCCCAACAAGAAGATCGACTACATTCATGCTAATGTCTTCAAAATCGCGAGTCTGATGGCTCATAGAGAGAAGTTTTCCTTCGCGGTTCCTCTCCTTTCAAGTATTTATCATGGCTTGAAGGAGGCCTCCACTTCTCAATATTTGGGCACCTGCAAAGCACTCTTTCCTATTCATTATGTATATGTATGGATAAGAGAATATTTTGACACCTACTATCATGTTCAGCATCCACAATGAGGTCCGCAAATGTGCAAGGTTTCTGGCGAGAAGATGGCCAAGCATTTTGACCTTAGTAATGCCCGGGAGTTGTTTCAACAAGTTAGTGCACGACCACTTTACCATTCGGCTATGCTACAAGGGAGGGAATTGCATCTTACCGATCGTGACGATTAATCGAATTCTTGGAGTGGCTTTTTTATAAGTCTTCGCTCAAGCTTCATCACCCTTAGGCATAATGATATTCATATTGTGGAATCTTATAGCCTGCATAGGTTTAGTCGTCAATTTGGCTTTTGTCAAGATGTTCCCGAAAAACTCATAGAGAGACCCTATGACGGCTAACTGAAAAAGCTAGTGCAATTTTGGACTCCTATGTTCGTCTTGGAGTTTAATCAAAGGTTATTATCCCTATGCGTCCATCATAAGAGGTACCTCTAATGACTCGTGCATATGTAGATTGGTGGTCAGCTCGTCGAGTGCACTCTTCCTGACAAAGTACTTATATCATTTTGACAGTTCTAAGGAAAGATAATATTCCTTTATCCTCCAAAAATGATCAACGTCAAAAGAACACTCATGAAGGGTCTTCCAAGTCCAAGTTAAGATCAAAAGATCCTTCGCCAAGCACGAAGGTCTTATCCAAGTCAACCCCTTCGACGGGCGGGGATTCCCATGTGGAAAAAAGAGCTAAACATGTTTTGTTGACTTCCAAGACAACTACTACCACTGTGGAGGTGACGAAAAATCCTTGCAAAAGGAAAGCTCCTTCTACTTTGCCAAACAAAAATGTTGCGAAGACAACCAACGTCGTGCCAACAAATGAGGAAAGGACTCAAACTTCTGCTTTGTCCAATGAGATTTTGAATGTTAGTGCAACTTCCAGTTGATGTTAGTCATGACATACTTTGGAATCGTTCAAATAAGAAGGCTAAGGACACGAGCCATAGTGAGTTTTTTGACTTGGCTGCTCTTAGTATCGCTACTTGATTTTTCCTAGAGGGTGACCCTAGCTCAACAATGCCGTTGTCTAAACTGGAGAAACGAGTAAATATTAATTCCTTCAAATTTACTCCTTTTTTTAACACTAAAGTTTTTTTTAGCAATTGGGCGTCAATTATTTGTATGATGATGTACTTGGTGATGACAAGGTGGAAGACTGTGTTACAAGTCTGAATTCCCTCGGTGTGGCCGCAAAAAGTCCTCACACTTCATTTGATGGTGTTGAACATCATGCTGCAAACAACGCTCCGTCGACAGATTTGAGTCTACCCAAAGAGTCGCACCTCGTTCTTCCAGAAGATGTTGTGCTTTCCAAGCCGGCCATGACGAGTAAGATGGAGGTTGCCACATGTCAAGCAAAACATCTAAAAACCTTCGAGCCTACTCCATGGCCGTTGCATCTTGATGCTCCAAATGTCAAACCACAAGAGACCATTTCCCGTATTACACTTTATTTTGTTATCACGATGTGGCATACCTTGTGTGAATGGATCGAAGAGTTCTCTCTTGATTCTTTGGATATATTCACAAAGTTGGAGGAACGTATTGCTTTGAGTCTTGAGGAAATTAAGAAATAAAATATTGTTGATACTGCAGACAAATAAAATTTTATTAAATTTAAATCCACAATTAGTTTGGATTTCATCATATATTAAATACATATTAGTCCAAATGATACTATGGGCTAGTATAACAGGTTGGATTATTTAAGTCTAAAATGAATTGATTTAAATAAAAGTCCAATGTATTATTGGGTTAGCTCGTCAATTGGTCTTCTATCAAATGGGTCGGCCAATAAGCCTCAAGCCCAATGATCCTCTAGGGTTTTCTTGGAGATTACTCCACCCCACACCTATATAAAGAGGTCAAAGGAGAAGGCTAAGGGACAAGCAAGTAAGCAGAAGGAAAGGCCAAAGATGCTCTGAAGAATCGCATCAAGGTCTCCATCCATATCTGCAATCGTCGTCTGTGGTCAAATTCTAAAGGCGAACTCAAGTCATAGGCGGATGGCTTCAAATCTTCTGTTCGTGATAACCCAACACCAAATCCTGATTTGTGATGACCTTCAAGTTGTTCGTGATGTAATACAAATCTGAAATTCGTCAAGTTCAAGATCAAGCTTTCAAGCCCTTGAAACATCACCCGTGAGGAGAAGAATTGGAGGACTACATCTCTTTAGATTTAGAGATATTTTAGAGATTGTAACCCATCACTTGAAATTGAATATAATATTTTTTGCTATATTTCTTGTCTTGATTATTATTTTCAAGAGCAAAATATAGTTGTTACAAATTTTGGTACGCCCAGTGAGACTATCTCTACCTCTCATATCTTTTCAACTCTCAACATTCAAGATCACTAAGATAGCTTCAAAGAAGATCGACTCAAAATTTACTGACTCCAAGTTTCTTCTGACGTTGAAAGTATGTTGAACGTTACTTTAGGGAGTCTTGGTCCAATCACTTGGAGCAAGGCGAGTGTCTTGGGACAACAAGCACTCCAAGTGTCGTCTGCACAAATGCATGTTTTGAGATCTTCGTCATTTGAAGAAGAAAGGTCCTCTGCTAGCAAGCCAGAGATAGGAGAAGTTGTGGAGAAAGCTCTTGCTCAACTTACTTTATACAATACTAAGAGTCAGCTTACCCAACCTGATGATGACGTCCTATGTCTTGGCTCTACACCAATCTCGCCACATGACATGTTCAAAACAGAGTTCAATTCGTGGGAAGGTCTCGGTTACTCTTCACCATCTGTAATAATCATGGAGGAAATGATGACTAACACTTTGACAATGGAGGAGCAACTCGCAAACCTGACAAAGGCGATTGATGGCTTAACAAATTATACTCAAGATCAAGATGTCCGCATCGCAAAATTGATAGGTATAGTTGAAAGCATAATGGATGGAGAATCAAGTCATGCACCTGGAAAGCTTTCTGAAGTCCACGAGAAGGCTGATCCTCTAACAAAACAAGTGTTGTCTGCCAAAGAACTTCATGTCTTATTCGAAGGATCAATTCCCATAGAACAATTGAAGGAATTCATTATGGAAACTATCAAGGATAAGTATGAGGTTTCTTCAAAGTCTTCTCTCATGTACGCAAAGCCGTATACTGCAAGAATCGATAGTTTGAAGATGCTTGGCATCTATCAACCTCCCAAATTTTAGTAGTTCGACGGCAAGGGAAATCCAAAGCAACATGTCGCACTTTTTTGAGACATGCAACAATGCAGAGACTTATGGAGATTACATTGTCAAGCATTTTGTCCGCTTACTAAAGGGGAATGCTTTTGATTGGTACACTGACCTCGAGGCTGGATCCATTGATAGTTGGGACCAATTGGAGCAAGAGTTTCTCAATCGCTTTTATAGCACGAGGCGTACTGTGAGCATGGTGGAACTTACGAACGCTCGCCAATGAAAAGATGAACCAGTCATTAACTTTATCAATCGATGGAGGAATACAAGCCTTAACTGCAAATATAGGCTAAGCGAAGCTTCTGCATAGAGATGTGCATCCAAGGAATGCATTGGGGACTTCGTTACATCTTACAAGGAATTAAGCCCAGGACATTTGAGGAACTTGCCACCCGTGCTCATGATATGGAGTTGAGCATGTCTTCTACGAGATATTAAGGGCTTCATATCTACGAACCTCTCAAGGGAATGGATAATCAAGAAGTCAAGAAATGGAGCAAGTTCGTACCCAAGAATGAAAGCAAATAATCCATGAACGTCAATGCCTCTCCTTTGAAGTTTACTACCAAGGTGAGCAAAAAATAGAGTATGAAAACAAATTCCTCTCAAAACAATGCAAATCAAAAGTTGACTCTCAAAGAGATGTAAGAAAAGGAGTACCCATTTTTAAACTCCAAAGTGCCTGCAATATTTGATGAACTCCTCGAGTTAAAGCTTATTGGGTTGCCAGAGATAAAACGGCCATATGAAGTTGGAAAAAGAAATGAAATTATTGCAAATACCATCGGCTTTTAGGTCACCCTCTTGAGAAGTGACTTGTTTTCAAGAACAAATTTATGGATTTAGCTCGTCAAAAGAAGATCGAGCTCGAGGACGTAAAGGCAAGCACAAACCATGTGTCCATTAACTTCGGCTCATTCGATCCGATAGAGATATGCACCTGTGAAGGGAATGAAGATGAAGAATTTTTGGAGGATGACAAAGTCCGAGTTGATCAACTTGATGAAGAAGGATGGACCTTGGTGACTCGTCAAAGATGCCGTAAATTGAGTCTGCAAAAAGGATCAATGAAGCAACCTACGAGGAATAAGATGGTGAGAAGATCAAGAAGATACAAATGGTTAAGAATACAAAGAAGGTGGAGATAGAGACACACCATCACCTAAAGCTATGCCACCCGATGACTTTGGGAGAATTTTTGCCGAGTTGGTTTCGCACGAGGATTTCTGACGATGATGACAAGGCCTTGTGTTATAAAGCTGATAAAGAAGAAGAGGAAAAGAATGAAGTCATGTCAACACTCTCTCCATTACTGTCTAATAGCCTTGTCGAGTCCTCCTTCCAAGAAGCTGATATCTGTAATGCAAAAATCACCTTCACTGAAGAAGATCTGCTAATTGGTGAGACACCACACAATCGCCCTTTGTTTATGGTGGGTTATGTGCTCGAGAGAAGGACAAATAGAATCTTGATAGATGGCGGATCTGCAGTTAATATTCTTCCCTTACGCATAATGAAAGAACTCGGCATCTCAACTAAAGAACTTTCTAAAAATCGACCGATGATTCAAGGATTCAATCAGGGGGGACAATCAACTGCATGGATGCATGTGATTGATGCAAAGACTTCACACAATTTGTTGCTTGTCAGGCCGTGGATATACGAAAACAAAGTTGTCCCATCAACCTACTACCAATGTTTGAAATATAATAAAGATGGAGTCAAAAAGAAGATCATTGCTGATGACAAGCTATCCGCAGAAGCCGAGGCATACTTCGCTGATGCAAAGTTCTACTTGAAGAATCACATCATGAAGGAAGTAAGAATTGATGACATCACAAAGGCCAAAGGTGATAATATCATGTCCAAAAGGGCTGAAGTAGCTTCTAATGAAGATAAAGTTACAATAGAAGCATGCCAAGTTTCGAAAGCTCACAAAAAGAATGTTGCAATTGCAGGCAAGAAAATAGCTCCTTTATTTCGTTACGTCCCAAAAGTGAACACAGATGAAGGAGAATCATCAAACCTCCAAAAAGGTGCACTAAGAGAATTAACCCTTCCTATCAAGAATATTGATATTATAAAATTATCTTCAAAGCTATAGGAAAATTTTGTGGCCCCTAAAATACCTCAAAATAAGTCACTCCCCATAAAACACACAAATGAAGGTTTCGATCCGAATGATTACAGGTGGTTCGCAAAGGCTGGATATAATGCAAATGAACCATCTAAGCTAGGGAATCTCCCACTAAAGCTACTAGGAAAGCAAACTCGATGAAGGATAAGGAGCATGTGGTGAAGCAATCACGTGAGGGTCTAGGTCACAAACAACCCCCACCAGTTCGCATCTCCATTAGAAGAGAAAGTATTAGCTATATCACGATGGAAGATTAACCTGCTGATCCTAATAAAAGGCATTCTGTCTTTGATCGACTTGGAGAACCAACTACAAGAACTTCTGTATTTGAGAGGTTGGGGCCATTAAAAAAGAAGAAGAACAAATTCCAAAGAAATTATGAAAAAATAAGAAGACCTTTTCCATCTAGAGTCCAAAGTATCTCCAAAGAGTATCAAAGCCTGATCCCTTTCAGAATGAGGCAACAATCAGAACTTTTGATTTCATGTGGAGAGGTACTCAAAGTGAAGACTCACACCGTGGTCAACACCAGAGAGCGTGACGAAGATGAAAAAAGTGTAGTATCTTCATATCACAATACTGCGAATGAGGAGTAATACACTGCATCCCTAGGGAAAGTTGACGAATATTTGGGAGATGCCTCTAGGTTTGGCCATATATCTTTTAATGATGGTGATCATCAAGAAGGCGAAGATATCGAGGACTCTCCTACAGAACTAGAAGAAGGAATTAAAATGACTATTGATGTATTGAAAGAAGTCAACCTTGGCACTACAGAAGACTCTAGGCCCACCTATGTAAGTGCCCTATTAACCACAGATGGAGAAAGCACTTCTGTGGAGCTACTCAAAGAATATAGAGATGTCTTTGCTTGAAGCTACAAAGTGATGCTTGGTTTAGATCTTAAAGTAGCAGTTCATCATCTCACAGTCAAGAAAAGAGCTCATCCTGTTAAGCAAGCCCAAAGACGCTTCAGGCCAAAATTGAACCCATCAATAAAAGCCGAGGTCAATAAACTCATCGAAGCTGGTTTCATTTGGGAGGTTAAATATCCTACATGGATTTCAAGCACAGTTCCTGTGAAGAAGAAGATTGGCCAAATTCGAGTTTGTGTCTATTTTAGAGACCTCAATAATGCATGCCCTGAGGATGAATTTTTGCTCCTCATTCCAGAGCTTATGATTGACGCCACCACCAAATATGAGGCGATTTCTTTCATGGATGGATCATCTGGCTACAATCAAATATGTATGGTACCAAAAAATGAAGAGCTTAATTCATTTCGCACTCCTAAGGGCATTTATTGCTACAAAGTAATGCCTTTTGGCTTGAAGAATGCTGGCACCACATATCAAAGGGCAATGTAGAATATCTTTGATGACATCCTCCACAAGAATAATGCTATGTGGATGATTTAGTGGTGAAATCAAGAAAGAGAGGTGACCACTTGCAAGACTTAAGAATGGTGTTCGAACGACTCCGCTTCTGGAAAATTCCTTGGCTTCATTGTTCGACATCGAGGGATTGAGATAGATCAAGCCAAAGTTGATGCAATCTTAAAGATGCCTGAGCCCAAAAATATACATGAACTGAAAATTCTACAAGGAAAATTAGCGTACCTTAGAAGATTCATCTCAAATCTAGTAGGGAAGTGGCAACCTTTTAGCCGTCTCATGAAAAAGGGCATACCTTTTGAATGGGACCAAGTTTTGTAGGTATACTTTCCAAAGCATTAAATCCTACTTGATGAAACCTCCAGTTCTGGCAGCCCCTATACTAGGAAAGCCATTGGTTCTATATATTGCAGCCCAAGAAAGGTCAGTTGGAGCCCTTTTGGCCCAATAAAATGGTGAAAGTAAAGAAAATTTCCTCTACTACTTGAGTATGATGATGACCCCAAATGAGCTGAAGTATTATCCGATTCAAAAGTTGTGTCTGGTGTTGGTTTTCGCAATTCAAAAACTGAAGCACTACTTTCAAGCTCATGTCATCCGTCTCGTCTCAAGGGCGAACCCGATCAAGTTTGTTATGTCAAAACCCGTCCTCAATGATCGATTAGCAAGGTGGTATCTCAAATTTCAACAATTCGAGATTGTGTATATCCAACAAAAAATTGTGAAACGACAAGCTTTGGCAGATCATCCAATTCCTGATAATTGGGAGTTGACTGTTGAACTACCTGATGAGGATGCGATGGTCATCGAAGTGCAACCACCATGGAAAATGTATTTTGATGGTGCCACACATCGTGAAGGAGCTAGTGCATGTGTTGTGTTGGTCACTTATCAAGGGGAAGTCTTGCCATATTCCTTCACCTTAACACAACATTGCACTAACAATGTTGCGGAATATCAAGCACTCATACTTGGTCTTGAGATGGCCGTTGATATGACACAACTCCAATTACATATTTTTGGAGACTCTGAGTTAGTGATTAATCAATTGCTTGGTAGCTACGAGGTCAAAAATCCCGAATTGCATCCTTATTATGATTATCCGCAAAAACTGATCGAATGGCTTCGCAATGTAACTCTTCAGCATGTGCCAAGTAAGGAAAATAAGAAGGTTGATGCCCTAGCTACTCTAGCTTCAACATTGACTCTGCCCAGAAAGACACAAATCACTATCTGCCAAAAATAGATTGCACCGCCATATGAGAACGAGGATGAAGAAAGCAAGCTCGAGCATTTGGTAGCCGTTGCTGATGCTGTGAAGGTTGATTGGCGACAAACCATGATCGAATACTTATGTTACGGGATACTTCTAGAAGATCCAAGAAGAAAGATCGAGATTCGTTGGTGTGCCCCTCGCTTCCTTTACTATAAAGACACTTTGTATTGAAGATCATTTGAGGGAGTTCTCTTGCGTTGTTTAGGGGAAGATGAAGCAACTCAAGCTATGGAAGAAGCAACTGAAGAGAATGGGTTACTACTGGCTGACAATGGTGAAAGATTGCTTAGATTATGATCGAAGATGCAAGGCTTGCCAGTTTTACGCAAATTTTATACACCAACCACCAGAAATATTACATCATACTGTTGCATCTTGGCTATTTAATGATTGCAAAATAGATATTGTAGGACCACTTCCAAAATCTTCTGGAGGACATCTATACATCTTGGCCGCAACTGATTGTTTCTCAAAACGGGCCGAGGCTGTCACTCTCAAGGAAATGAAGAAAGAGAATGTCACGACCCTAGTTCACCAATCGTGAACACGTCATGACGGCACCTAGTCTTCATGACTAGGTAAGCCTAACACAAATTGCTGAAGTAACAACATTTACAAAATTTTAATCAAAAGCTAAATAACATGAGTAATGTATACAGTTGCCACTTGGCACATACACTTCAACACTTTAAAATTCTGAAACTATCCCAAAGACCCGGAAACCCACGCGCAACACAAGCTAAGAGTAATACATAACACTGCTCTAATCATCCGAAAATTCTATAACAAGGAAGAATGGAATAGCATCTAACTAACTAAAGGGGTAGAGTGAGAGGGAGACTCTCCGGTCTGCGGACGCGGCAGATATACCTCAAGTCTCCTAAATGCTCCATGCAGCTACTGATAATGTGCCTACGTAGAGGTACCTGGATCTGCACATGAAAAACATGCACAGAAGAGGTGTGAGTACACCACAGCGGTACTCAGTAAGTGCCAAGCCTAACCTCGGTTGGGTAGTGACGAGGAAAGGTCAGGGCCCTACTGAGGCAAAAATAATACAGCAGCAAAAATATTAACAGTGTAGAAATCTGACGAAAACTAATGAACGCAGCAGTGCAATAAGGCAGATCAATGAAATAATAATACTACAAAGACAGAACATAAGCACAGAGTAAATACAGCTAAATTGCAAGAATGCCAACGAGGGTCTCCCAGGATACCGTCCTGTAGCCCTTTCCTCAACTGTCCAATGGATCTCCCGGGATACTGTTCCATAATCCAACTCACATATAAATATCAAGGATCTTCTGGGATACCGTCCCGTAGTCCAATCATCAGCGTGTAGGGGAATCTCCCGGGATACCGTCCCGTAGTCCCAAAATAAAAGTGTAGGGGGATCTCCTGGGATACCGTCTCGTAGTCCCAAAATAAAGGTGCAGGGGGATCTCCCGGTATACCGTCCCGTAGTCCCAAAATAAAAGTGTAGGGGGATCTCCCGGGAATCAAACCCGTAGTCTCAAAGTAAAAGTGCAAGGGGATCTCCCGGGAATTAAACCCGTAGTCCCAAAATAAAAGTGCAGGGGGATCTCCCGGGAATCAAACCCGTAGTTCCAAAGTAAACAAACAAGGGGGGAGCTCCCGGAATTTCCACATACGCATTCCCAATGTAAATGCGCAACCAAAATCAGAGGAATATTCAGAAGTGAAGTACATCAATACAACAACAACTCAAAATATCAAATAATTACCAAACTCATGGCAAATAATAGTAGATCCTAGCCTAATATGCTTCATAGAGTGCAAACAAGGAAGTTTAAGCAAATAGGCAAGTAATTCCACTAAACGTGCTTTTCTATACTAGCACAGGCTATAATAGCAAGTAGAATAAGGCAAATACGAAAGAAATTGAGTTCAAGTATTTTAAGTAAAAATTCGGGTTTTCAACAATTAGCTCAAGTACGCGCTCGTCACCTCACGCACAAGGCATTCAATTACCAAATATCACATCCTAAGGGACAAAGTCCCCCACACAAGGTTAGACAAGCCACTTACCTCGATCAAGTGCAAGTCAACCTGAAATCACGCTCTTGCCACGAGTATCCGACTCCAAATGGCTCAAATCTATTCAATTAAATTGCATATTGTAAATAATAATTCAAGTAATTTATTCTACAATTAAATTCTAAGCTAATACGCGAAATTATGTAAAATGACCAAAATACCCCTCGGGCCCCACATCTCGGAACCGGGTAAAATTTATATTTCCAGAAACCTCGCACTCTCACGAGTCTAACCATACCAAATTTATAAAATTCCCATATCATTTCGACCTTCAAATCAGTAATTCTAACCAAGAGGGTTTTCTACCTCTTTTCAATAAAATTCTCAGATTAAACACCAAAACTTGTAATAGATTCGAGTTATATAACCAAAATTGAGTTAAGAACACTTACCCCATTGTTATCCAAGAAATTCTAACCAAAAATCGCCCAAACCGAGCTCCAAATCGTTAAAAATGGGAAATGGGAACGAAGTCCCATTTCCATAACTTAAACATTCTGTCCAGGCCATTTTCCGCTTCTGCGGTCCAGGGGCCGCTTCTGCGGTCCCGCTTTTGCGGTGAGAATCACCACTTTTGCGGTCGAACTTAAAAATGCCTGGGTCCGCTTTTGCGGACTAAAAACCGCACATGCGGTTCCGCTTACGCGGAAAAAGGACCGCTTCTGCGGTTCTCCTAATGTGGCGCCAAAACCGCTTATGCGGTCTTCCTGTCGCAGAAGCGACTCCGTTTTTGCGGAACACGTATCCGCTTTTGCAGTTCCTAACCAAAACGCCACTTCCGCTTCTGCGGCTCCAAGACCGCAGAAGCAAAAATATTAGAAGCAGCAAGCCAAAAATCTTCCTAAGTCCAAAAATTCTCCGTTTAGCCATCCGAATTCATCCCGAGGCCCCCGGGACCTTAACCAAAAATACCAATACACCCTATAACGCTATTCAAACTTGTTCCAATTATTAAAACACCTCGACTAACATCAAAATCTTCAAATTACATCGAATTCAAACCTAAGTTCTTTCAAAACTTCAAAAACACGCATTCGCTCAAAAACTCGACCAAACCACGTCCAAATGACCTGAAATTTTGCACGCACATCCCAATTGACATGACGGTGCTACAGCAACTTCCGGAATTCCGTTCCGACCCTCGGATCAAATTTTCACCTATCAACCGGAAATCGCCAAAATACAAACTTTCGGCATTTCTAGCCTAAATGAGCCACGGACCTCCAAATTACATTCCGAACACGCTCCCAACACCGAAATCACCTAACGGAGCTAACGGAACCATCAGATTTCCATTCCGAGGTCGTCTTCACACTGTTCCGAATACGGACCATTCTTCAACTCTTAAGCTCCAATCTAGGGACTAAGTGTCCCAAAACACTCCGAATCCTAATACCGAACGTCCCGGCAAACCAAAATAGCAGAAATGAACTTAGGGAAAGCAGTTAATGGGGGATCGGGGCGTAAATTCCAAAAACGACCGGCCGGGTCGTTACATCCTCCTACACTTAAACATTCGTTCGTCCTCGAACGAGCATAGAAAACATACCTGAAGTAGCAAAAAGATGAGGGTACTGGCTGCGTATATCCTGCTCGGTCTCCCAATTCGCCTCCTCGGCCGGCTAACCCCGCCACTGGACCTTCACTGAAGCGATGTTCTTTGACCTCAACTTTCTGATCTGCCTATCCAAAATGGCCACTGGCTCCTCAACATAAGATAGATCCTTGTCCAGCTGGACTGAACTGAAATCCAACACGTGCGACGGGTCACCATGATATCTCCGGAGCATAGAAACATGAAATACCGGATGAACTCCGGCTAGGCTGGGATGTAAGGCAAGCTCATAAGCAACCTCCCCAACTCGCCTCAATATCTCAAAAGGCCCAATAAATCTCGGACTCAGCTTCCCTTTCTTTCCAAACCTCATGACGCCCTTCATAGGCGAGACCCGAAGCAAAACCCGCTCACCAACCATATATGCCACATCACGAACCTTCTTGTCCGCATAACTCTTCTGTCTGGACTGGGCTGCACGGAGTCTGTCCTGAATTACTTTAGCCTTCTCCATTGCATCCTGAACCATCTCTGTACCCAATAACCTGGCCTCACCCGGCTCGAACCAACCCATTGGAGATCTACATCTCCTACCATATAAGGCCTCATACGGCACCATCTAATTGCTGGACTGATAGCTGTTGTTATAAGCAAACTCCGCCAGTGGCAGGAAATGGTCCCATGACCCTCCAAACTCAATCACGCACGCACGGAGCATATCCTCCAAAATCTGAATAGTGCGCTTGGACTGTCCGTCCGTCTAGGGGTGGAATGCCGTGCTCAACTCCACTCGAGTGCCTAACTCCTGCTGCACTGCTCTCTAGAACCACGAGATAAACTGAGTGCCTCTGTATGAGATGGTAGAAACTGGAATACCATGCAACAGGACAATCTCCCTAATATAAATCTCCGCCAACCGCTCCGATGAATAAGTAGTGCACACAGGTATGAAATGAGCGGACTTGGTCAGCCGATCCACAATGACCCAAATAGAATCAAACTTCCTCACAGTCCGCGGAAGTCCAGATACGAAGTCCATGGTGATACACTCCCACTTCCACTCTGGGATCTCAATCTGCTGTAGCAAACCACCCGGACACTGGTGCTCATACTTCATCTGCTGGCAGTTGAGGAATCTAGACATATAGTCAACTATATATTCTTCATCCGCCTCCACCAGTAGTGCTGCCTCAAGTCCTAATACATCTTCGCGGCACCCGGATGGATGGATACCGCGAGCTATGGGCCTCATCTAGAATCAACTCTCGAAGATCATCTACATTGGGCACACAAATCCGCCCCTGCATCCTCATCACTCCATCATCCTCGATGGTAACATCTCGAGCATCACCACGCCGAACTCTATCCCGAATGACAAGCAAATGAGGGTCATCAAATTGTCGCTCCCTGATGCGATCAAATAGGGAAGACCGAGAAACCACACAGGCTAGAACCCGACTTGGCTCTAAAAGATCCAATCTAACGAACTGCCTGGCCAAAGCCTGAACATCCATCGCCATAGGTCTCTCTAAGGCTAGTAGATATGCCAAACTCCCCAAACTCTTCGCCTGGCGACTCAAGGCATCGGCAACCACATTGGCCTTGCCCGGGTGATAAACAATAGTAATATCATAATCCTTTAACAACTCTAGCCATCTCCTCTGACGCATATTTAGGTCCTTCTGCTTAAGCAAGTGCTGCAAACTCCGATGGTCAGTGTAGATCTCACAAGGCACCCCATACAAATAATGACACCAGATTTTCAAGGCGTGAACAATGGCAGCTAACTCAAGATCGTGGACAGGGTTGTTCTTTTCATGCACCTTCAACTATCGGGATGTGTAGGCAATCACCCTACCGTCCTGCATCAATACCGCTCCAAGTCCAACCCGTGAGGCATCACAATAAACCGTATAGGACCCCGAACCGGTAGGCAACATCAAGATTGGGGCTGAAGTCAAAGCTGTCTTGAGCTTCTGGAAGCTCTCTTCATACTCCTCTGTCCACTGAAATGGGGCACCTTCTGGGTCAATCTAGTCATAGGAGCCACGATCGATGAGAACCCCTCCACAAAGCGACGATAATAACCCGCCAAGCCAAGGAAACTAGGATCTCAGTAGCTGAAGAGGGCCTGGGCCAACTCTGCACGGCCTCCACCTTCCTCGGATCCACTCGAATGCCCTCACTCGACACCACGTGGCCTAGGAATGCCACAGAACTCAGCCAGAACTCACATTT
>MU694578.1:91316-103969 GCA_026770625.1 Nicotiana glauca | reverse complement strand
AATTGTTGTAGTAATTTTGTGTTGAATTATTGTTTAATTATTAAGTAATTTGTAAATTGGTTTTATATATATTTGGTGATAATTTAGCTTGAATTGATAATTGTTTAAGTCTACATCAGTCGAGAAGTTAACCACAATTCCTCGTGGGAACGATACTTTACTTACTACTATATTACTTGTCGATCGCGTACACTTGCGTGAGTGTTTTGGTCGCAACACAATGCCTCGTAAAACTCTTCAAATCCTCCTTATCACATTAATTTCCATTAACAAATCACATTCCACTTGTACCATGCGAACTCTTCTTCTAAACTAACATCATTTATTCCCATGCAACAAGGCTAAATTTTCACCTTGCAGATTTTTCTTATGAACTAAAAACTGCTTACGTAAGTATTATATCATTTGAAGTTCATTGGCTTCAGCTTTGGCTAAAACAAAAAGGAGTACAGGAGGAGTATTTTGTCCTTTTTCGTTTAGTCTTCATATTGGTACTGGGCTCAAATTCATCTTAGCCCAAACAAAATTGGGTGATTTGCACAAATAGAATATTTTGGTAAAAATTGCACGGGGCACCCTATTTGGGCGCCCCTTTTTAACCTGTAGCCGCTTTATCTTTCTGTTTGCACCCGTATCCGTTTTTTTGTTAAAAGCCTTTTAGAAAGACTATTTCACCTTTCTTTATTAAAAGACTACTTTCTCTCCAAGTATACGCCAGTCCTCTACTATCTCTGTTTGTCTCTCCCATTATTGGCCTTTTTTTATTTGTTCTTCTCTGAAATCAGACGGTTTTCATTGTTGTTTTGATTTTTCAACTGCTAGTCGTCGTTGTTCCCACATTACGATTTAAACAAAGGTACATTGTATTAACTTTGTGGGTTTTATTTTACCATTTAATTTCTGGTTTTGGTCTTGATAGTCATGTATTTATGATAAAATAGTTTCTATGTTTGATAAAATAATTTCTGGGTTTAGTTTGATAAGTGCATTAGTTTCAATTTTACGATTGTGTTTTTATGTTTTTTGAACAAGTGTTTATGTTGTTGATGAAAATTCTATAAATTCTTCAGTGATTAGACGTCCAAATTTTTAAAAATTTTGAGAGTTAAATAGATTATACTATTAAAGTGTGAAGTTTATAATAGTTCAATGATACCTTAGATAGGAGCTGAAATTTTTTTTTCATGTTTTGCCATTATTTTTGGATTTGAATTTGTGTTTTGTTTTTTACTAAATGTTTTGTGTTTGTAACTGGTGAAATTTAGCTTTAGGAGCTGAAGTTTTTGTGTTTGTAACTGGTGAAGTCTTGCTTTAGGAGCTGAAGTTTTTATTTTTGTTACTGGTGAACTTCATCTTTAGGAGCTGAATTTTTTGTGTTTGTAACTAGTGAAGTTCAGCTTTAGGAGCTGAAGTTTTTGTGTTTGTAACTGGTGAAGTCCTTCTTTATGAGTTGAAGTTTTTGTTTTTGTTACTGTCGTATTTCAGCTCTAGAGCTGAAATTTTTGTTTTATAACTGTCAAACTTCAATTAGAGTTGAACTTTTTATCTTTGTAACTGTAACGACCCGACTGGTCATTTTGCCTTTTAGAACCTCGTTCCTTTGACTAAAACTTCTCGCACTTGCTTTAGCCAATTTACAACTTGCGGGGACGGTTGGTTCGGGAGTTAGAAGAGTTTTGAGTGAAATATGTCCAATTATTTCTTTAGCATTCTCTTAAAAGACCAAGTTTGACTTCGGTCAACTTTTTAGGAAAACAGACCCAGATTCATAATTTGACGGTCCAGAGGATCCGTGGGGAAATATGTGACCTAGGCGTTTGTCCGGAATCGAATTCCGAGGTCCCTAGCCCGAGTAATAAATTTTTATTAGAAATTGTTAAATTGAAGTTTAAAAAAATTAAAGAAACTTAGAAATCGTTGATTTACTAGGTATCGGGCTTGTACTTTGGTTTCGAAACTTGGTATAGGTCCGAAATATCATTTAAGATTTTCCCGTAAAATTTTGTGTCAATCCGAGTAGTTTAAGGGCGTTTTGACCCGTTAGAGGCGAATTAAGAACTTGAAGTTCATTAGTTTGATTCATTTGGTTTTAGGGGGTGATTCCTAAATTTAGCATTGTTTCGGGTGTTTCGAGGGTTTGAGTAGGTCCGTCTCGTAATTTCAGACTTGTCGGTATGTTTGGGCGGGGCTCGGGAGCCCCGAGCGTCAAACGGACGAGGCTCAAGTCAATTGAAATTTTGAGAAAGAGCTGAGTTGCTGCTTCTGTCATAACCTTATATGCGGCTCTTGGGCTGCAGATACGAGACTGCATATGCGGTTAGAACTCCGTAGAAGCGGCCGGGGGCGATCCAGGCTAAGACCGCAGAAGCGGCTCCGCAGATGCAGGCCTCAGACGGCAGATGCGGCTCCGTAGATGCGGGCCTTAGACCGCAGAAGCGGTTCCTTCCCTTTTGGCCAATTCCGCAGATGCAACTCTTCTTCCGCATGTGCGGCCCCCTAACCGCAGATGCAGAAATCGTTGGGCAGTGAGCTTCGTTTAATTCGAGCTCAAAGACCATTTATTTCATTCTTCGCTACACTTGGGTGATTTGGGAGCTTCCAAAGAGGGGATTTCAACATAGCATTGTGAGATAAGTTACTTCCATTCATCCTTAGTTTAAATACATACATATTAAGTAGATTATACACTAAAAATTAGGTAAAATCAAAGGGTTAGAGTTAGACCAAGGGTTTTAATTAAACTAAGATTAACCATGAAATTTGCTATGAAATGAACTAGAAATCATACATTATTGATCCTTAGGTTGTAGGGAACAACTTTCTTAAAAAAATCTCAGAATCCGAGCACGTGGGCCCGGGGTCGGAATTTAGGGAACTTGTGAGAAAGGTTGGGAAATGGCTTAAATAGTTAGAGTTCGACCTTGTAAACCTATATTGACTAGTTCCTACTTCCTTTAACAAGTTTGTGATCGTTCGACTCTGAATTGAGGGCTTGGGATTGTTCTTGATATTGGAAGTGCGTTTGGAGTGAGGTGGGTCTCCTTTTTAACCTTGTATGAGGGAATTGTCCCCATAGGTATAAAAGTTGAGAACTTGCTATTAAATGCGAGGGCTACGTATGTACTAGGTGACGAGAGTCCGTGCGTAGCTACTATGATATTAATTGTTGGGTAGTTTAGGACCCACATCATGCCTAATTCGTGATTATCTTTATATTAACTTGTTAATATTATCATTTACGATATGTTAGAGACTTGGAAGAAATGAAAGTGAACATGTGAACTTGTAAGAATCTATTTGTATATAAATGTGCCTCGTGTGTATTCTTGATATTTTCTTGATATTTGTGGATCGGGCCAATCGCCTCGATGTAAATAGATGCATCTATGGTTCTGTCACTCGACCCTCAGCAGTGCACAGTTTATTTTCTGTTGGAGCGGGCCATCGACCTCGGCTTTATATATATATATATATATATATATATATATATATATATATATATATATATATAGTCATGACATGTTTTCTTGCTGAGTGTATAAGAAATGTTTTGGTTAATTGAAATATGGTCAAGAACATGATTTTTCCTTCTCTTTATAATCTATCAATTATTGGAGACTTTTATGCTTAGTGTAGTACATTATTATAATATTATCTTGACCCTAGTAAGTATCAAGTCGACCTCTCGTCTCTACTTCTTCGAGATTAGATGGGATACTCACGGGGTACATATTGTTTATGTACTCATATTACGCTTTTGTACTTAATTGTACATGATTTGAGGTAGATACATCTGGTTACCAGTCTGGTGTGCGCTCTTGAGCTTGTGGCAGAGGCTTCCACGGTGAGCTGCTTCCTTCCTATGCTGCTTAGCAGCCGGATGGAGTCTCCCTTTACTTTTACTGTCTTTCCCTATCTTAGACAGTAGGATAGAGATGTCTTTGTATATTCTACTAGATGTACATACTTGTGACACCAGGTTCTGGCACACACTTTGGTAGACATTTGTTTTTGGGTTGTATAATTATATTGTTTACGGTATTTCACACTTCTTGCGTAAATCCAAATTAAGTATCTATTTCACTCATTTCTAATTAAAAGTAACATAAGAATTTAGTAATGTTTCTATATTAGCTTTCCTGGCAATGGTGTCAGGCGCGCTCATGACCTATTGTGGAAACGGGTTATGACAACAGGGTATCAAAGAACTAGGTTCACGTAGGTCTCACGAGTTATGGGCAAACTTGATAGAGTCTTGTTGATTGGTACGAAGACATCTGTATTTATCTTCGAGAGGCTACAGGGTATTAGGAAAGACTACTCTTTATTCATTTCCAGTCGTGCATTGGTTAGTGTACTAAATTTTCCTCTTCTATTCTCTCACAGATGGTGAGAACTCGCACCGCTGACGTTCTGAACCTGGGAGGAGCTGCTCCCCCCATTGCTAGAGGCGAGGTAGAGGCCAGGAGAGGGCACCGACCCGTGGTATGGGACAAGGGCATCCCAAAGCCGTTCCAGTAGCACCACCAGCGGATCCTATGAGGGATCCTATCATTGAGTAGCAGGTCGAGGTGCCCGCAGCTGAGCCTACCTCGGTGAATTTCACGATAGCACCGGGATTTCAGGAGGTCATGGGCCGCATGCTACGGTTCATGGACACTATGACTCGGGCTGGTTTATTTCCAGTAGACCCTCCTACTTCACAGGCAGGAGGGGGAGCCCAGACCCCTATTGCTCAGGCTCTAGGTTATGCAGCTGCAGTATATCAGACTCTGGGTACACTACCCAGAGATGGGGCTCACCCCAGCCCAGGCCAGCTGTGGATGGTGATCCACAAAAATTATTGGACAGATGGACTAGGATTGGCCCTCCAGTCTTCGGGGGTGAGCATCATGAGGATGCTCAGGACTTTATTGATAGGTGTAGGGACAGATTGCACAACATGAGGATATTGGAGTCGCATGGAGTTGACTTCACTACTTTTCAGCTGGAGGGCAGAGCCTGTAGATGGTGGCAGTCTTATGCATTTGGTAGATCAGCAGGTTCTCATCCATTCACTTGGGGTCAGTTCACATAGTTATTCCTGGATCGATACATTCCACCCTCTAAGAGGGAAAAGCTGCGGTATCAGTTTGAGCATATAGAGCAGGGTCAGATGTCAATGACCGATTATGAAGTGAGGTTCTCTGAGTTATCTCGCCATGCATTCATGATACTTCCCACAGATGCAGAGAGAGTACGGAGGTTCGTTGTGGGGTTACACCCCACTATCTGATCTGGTATGGCCCGAGAGGTAGAGATGGGTACAGGGTATCAGCTAGTGATTGAGATTACTCGCATGATTAAGGGTTATTATCTGAGCGGTAGAGAGCAGATGTAGCAGGATAAGAGGGATAGATTCTCCGGAGAGTTCAGAGGCACCCCAGCTAGGGGTAGAGGACAGTTTAGGAGGGGTCAGCCAAGCAGATCCCCAGTTTTAGCACCACCACCTGCTCGGGGTGCTCCAGCGTGCTCCTATTTTAGCGCTATGCCAGAGAGTTCTTATCGCCAGCCAGCTATTCAGGGTTCCTCCAGTGGGTACTCAGGTCCTCCAGATTCTTCCAGTTCTTATTTCAGCGCTATGCTGGAGAGTTCATACCGCCCACCGACTATTCAGGCTTCTTCTTGTGGATCTTCAGGTTTTTAGAGTCAGCCCTCGCAGCAGCAGGTCGCTCCACCGTGGAGTTATTTTGAGTGCCAAGACCCTGCTCACATGAGGAGATATTGCCCCAGACTTCGGGGAAAGGTGGTGCAGCAAGGTCAGCAGCCCCTAACTCCAGCACCAGCTGCCGAGCCACCTAGAGGTGCAGGGCAGGCTGGTAGAGGCCGTCCCAGAGGTGGAGGTCAGGTAGGGAGAGGTCAGTCGGCTACTGCTCAGTCAGGAGGAGGCTAGTCAGCCGGTGCTCTAGCTAGATTCTAGGCCCTTCCAGCCAGGCTAGATGCATTGGCCTCAGATTCCATCATCACAGATATTATTTCTGCCGGTGGTAGGGATGCTTCGGTATTATTTGATCCAGGGTCTACTTATTCATATATATCATCTCTAATCGCTCGTTTCCTGGTTATTTCTCCTGAGCCTGTGGGCACTCCTGTTCATGTTTCCACTCATGTGGGTGATTATGTGGTTGGGGATCGGATTTACCAGTCCTGTGTGGTCACTTTCTATGGTTTTGAGCCTAGAGAAGATCTTTTGTTGCTTGATATGATCGATTTTGAGGTCATCCTGGGCATGGATTGGTTACCTCTATATCACGCCATCTTTGATTACCATGCCAAGACTGTTTCACTAGCGATGCCAGGGTTGCTGAGATTGGAGTGGAAGGGTTCCACAGTTGATATGCCTAGTAGGGTTATTTCCTTTCTGAGGCTCAGCACATGGTCAAGAAAGGGTGTTTGGCTTATTTAGCTAATGTTCGAGACACCACGGCAGAGTCTCCGATGATTGATTCTATCCCAGTAGTTCAAGAGTTCATCGCTGTTTTTCCTTCTGACCTTTCTGGCATGCCTTCGGATTGGGATATTGATTTCTGTATTGATTTTGCTCCAGGCACTCAGTCCATATCTATTCCACCGTACCGTATGGCTCCTAAGGAGTTGAAGGAGTTCAAGGAGCAGCTTGAGGAGTTGTTGGCAAAGCGGTTTGTTAGGCCTATTGTGTCACCTTGTGGTGCACTAGTGTTATTCGTGAAGAAGAACGATGGAACTATGGGGATGTGCATTGATTACCGCCAGTTGAACAAAGTCACCATCAAAAACAAGTATCTGTTGCCCCGTATTGATGATTTGTTTGACCAGTTACAGGGTGCTAGGGTGTTCTCTAAGATCGACTTAAGGTCAGGGTATTATTAGCTGAAGATTCGGGACTCAGATGTTCCAGAGACTGCATTCAAGACTAGATATGGCCATTATGAGTTTCTGGTGATGTCCTTTGGCTTGACTAATGCCCCAGTGGCATTTATGGACTTGATGAAAAGGGTATTCGGGCCTTATATTGATTCCTTTGTTATCATCTTCATTGACGATATCTTGATATACTCACGTAGCCTGGGGTAGCACGAGCAGTATTTGAGAGTAGTGCTTCAGACTTTGCGAGAGCAGAATCTATATGCTAACTTCTCTAAGTGTGAGTTTTGGCTAGAGTCAGTGGAATTCTTGGGCCATGTTGTGTCAGGAGATGGTATTAAGGTGGATCCCAAGAAGATTGAGGCAGTTCAAAGTTGGCCACGTCATACTTCAGTGACCGAGATCAGGAGTTTCCTAGGGTTAGCAGGCTATTACTGATGATTCGTGCAGGGTTTTTCATCTATTGCATCACCTTTGACTAGTTGACCCAGAAGAGTGATCCATTCCGTTGGTCCAATGATTGTGAGGAGAGCTTCCAAAGGCTCAAGGCAGCTTTGACTACAGCACCAGTTCTTGTGTTGCCTTCCAGTTCAGGGATGTATATAGTATATTGCGACGCTTTATGCATTGGATTGGGATGTGTATTGATGCAGGAGGGGCAAGTTATTGCTTATGCACCAGCTAAAGGTTCATGAGAAGAATTATCCTGTGCATGATCTAGAGTTGGCAGCGATAGTTCATGCTCTTAAGAAATTGAGGCATTATTTGTATGGGGTGTCATGTGAGGTTTATACCGATCATCGCAGCTTGCAGCATTTATTCAAGCAGAGGGATCTTAATTTGAGGCAGCGTAGGTGGCCTAAGTTACTAAAGGATTATGACATCACAATTCTTTATCATCCGGGCAAGGTGAACGTGGTCGCGGATGCCTTGAGCAAAAGGCGGAAAGTATGGGTAGCTTGGCATTTATTCAAGTAGCGGAGAGACCACTAGCTTTGGACATTCAGTCCTTGGCTAATAGGCTTGTGAGGTTTGACATTTTGAAGCCCAGTTGGGTTCTTGCATGCATGGTTACTCAGCCTTCATTACTGGGGGAGATAAAGGCCCGACAGTTCAATGATCCACATTTGGCGGTCCTCCTAGAGACAGTGCTTCAGGGGGGCGCCAAGGAGGTTTCTATTGGCGAGGATGGTTTTTTGCGACTCCCGGGTCGTCTATGTGTTCCTAATGTTGATGGTCTGAGGAAGAGGATCCTAGAGGAGGCACACAGTTCGCGGTATTCTATCTACCCGGGAGCTACGAAGATGTATCGTTATTTGAGGCAACATTACTGGTGGCGGGGGATGAAGAAAGACACAGTGAAGTATGTGACTAAGTGTTTGAAACACCAGTAGGTCAAGTATGAACATTAGAGACCAGGTGGCCTACTTTAGCAGATGCCTATGCCAGACTGGAAGTGGGAACGCATTGCGAGCACGTGATTTTTGCCCTATATGAATTACTCCCAGAAATTCAAAATAAAATAATTTCTTTCAGTTTTTGTAATTTTGTGGATTTTTGTGACACTTTCTGTTAATTGTTTGCATTTTGTCTGTGCACTTTAATTAATTAAAAATACAAAAATATAAGTGTATTTGTTTTTAGGATTTAATTTAGCATTTTAGGATTAAGTGAGTAATTAGGTTATTTTATAAAAAGAAAAATCACAAAAATAGTCATCTTGCATCTTTTAATTTTAATTTGTAATTTTTGAGTTAGTTTTTCTTTAATTTATTAATTGTGGTAATTAGTTAGGGTTAATTAGTATTTTTGTTAAATTAATTTGGTTTGATGATTTAATTTATGATTCTAGTTTTAATTTTGAGAAAAAGAAAAAGAATGAATTGAAAAGAAATTGAAAAGAGAAGGAAGATGTGAATCAGATTTTTTGGGCCTCTTTTATTTTTAACTCTCAAGCCAAATATAATTTTCCCATTAAGCAGTCCAAATAACCAGTTAAACCCAGCCCAGATTTGTTTTTCACACGGCCCGTCTCTAGCTAATACCAAACGACGCTGTTTGGCCTCGTTAAATCATAGCCGTCGAGGTTGCTTGATTGGACGGTTTTGAAGTCGGGGTTCATTAGTATTTAAGTGTCCAAACATGAAACCCCCCCCCCCCCCCATCTCTCTTCGCTTCCTCACATCAGAGATGACGCCTAACCCTAGCCTGCCGCCCTAATTCCCACCACCTTAAAGTGGCGGCGCCACCACCAAACCGCCCCAAATAAACACCCTTGAACCCCTGTCTTCCCCTCATTCCAGATATCCACTTTGTTTCCCTCGAATCTTGGTGAGGCTCCTCGAATTTGGATTCGAAGGTGGAACCCTAAAATACTTCCAAATCAAAATCATGTTGAAGATTTAGGTCCATTTCGACTTTATTCATGTGTTCTTGATAAGAACACATGATTAATATCGAATTGGGCCGAAATTTGGAAGTTTCTTTTGAAGACTCAGTCTCCGTTTCTTGATGTCCAAAATCTGTCGGGTATTTTTTTTCTTTTTCTTTGTTATTTTTCCTTATTTTGCCTTCATTTGGTCTTTCAGTCTTCTATCCCTTTCTTTTTCTCTTGATTCTTCTTCATTTTTTTAGTTCCTCCAGTTTGTTTGTTCATGCATGTTAGTTTGAAAGAGATTTTCTTTTATTTGATTAATATAAAAACAGTCTATTATCATTTTAATTTCACTTTCATTAGTTGTTTGTTCATTAGTTGAATTTTCAAAATTACTCGAATTGTTTTTATGTTCTGCCTGTTTCATTTTTATCTGGTCTGATTGTGTTTTGGGTTGAAGTTCAGTATCGGACTGGTTGTCTAATGGGTCAGCCCAGGGTCAACTTGACCTATAACCCACCTGAGACTCAAGGGTAATAACAGGGGTGTTGAAGGGTAATTTGGGAACTCTAGGTGGGGAATCTTTTAGTAACAGAAATAGGAAGCTTCTAGTAGGGAGTTTTAATTGAATATCAGAATTATAGTAGGCTAGCTTGATTAACAAGTCAATAATTAGAGGATAGCTAAGCAAGAAAGAAAAATGACAAAGGGGTAAAGTGTAAAAATGAAAACCTAAGGCTGCCCTATTGGCCTTGCCTATAAAGGCATGTTTTCTTACCTTGGAAGGGAGACCTAAGAGACCTAAGAGACCTAAGGGAGAAAAATACAGAAAAACAAAGAACTGCTACTGTTCCATTGAGACTTGGCTTTACATTTTGAAATTTTCACTCTCTAAATCAGTTTTCTATTGGTTTGGAAATTGAAATGGCTTGAGGTTTAGTCAGTGAGGTCAGATTTTGGTATTTACTGAGTTAGATATGTGTTTGAAACTGGTTTTAGCTTGCTGAATCGCACTTTCTGGGTGTTGAACTGCTTAGTTAACTGTTCCATTGGTTTAGAGATCAATACTGTTGTCCCGCTGTTATTGCTGAGCCTACTGATTCTTATATCTTCTTTGTTTCTTGCTTTCCAGGTATATTTTGGTCCTTATGGGTATCACTTGATATATAGTTTGAAGCATGAGTTGAAAATGAGATGAATATGGTGCAATTTGAGGATTTCACCCCTTTTCTGTCGATTTTGCAATCACTCTGTAATTTGAAGTTTATATTAATGTAGTTGTAAAAGAGAGGTTGCAATTGTTAACTAAATTATGTTGATTTAGGGTAGCAGTCTCTTTCTAATTTGCTTATTAATTATTGTACTAGTGTTGGGTTTTCTCTAAGTATTCATCTGGCATTTATTTTCGAATTTTATCTTGTATTGATGCAATAAGATAGTTTGTTAAGAATGGTTGCATGTGTTAAGTTTGTGGTTGTTGATTGATGATGAAACAGTTTTGCAATAATAAGAAATAAGAGTATGTCAAATGACTTTACTTGAATCCTTCATATGTAATGTGGGCATGAATTAGTATTTTGAATCTCTCAATGATTTATAGATTGTTTTTTTCCAATTGAGGGTCGTTTGGAACAAAACCCAGAGTATGAAAATGAGTTAAGAGTACATGTTTTTTTGAAACGGGTCAAGTAAAATATCCCTGTAATAATTTCTGAAAATGGTCAATCAAATAATCGTCTTAATTTATTGTATTAAGTGTTTCCAGTAGTTTATGATTGGCAAATTTGAAATCTGAATCTTGATAGTTTTGCTGTTACATGGGTTCGACCCACAAACCTCTTTCCCACTTAATTTGGGTGTGCATGTTCTAATTGGGCCTGCTTTGAGCCCCAAATTTGTAATGCATTTTCTTTTGGTCTAACTCCGATTAGGCCCAAAATAGGACATGCCCTTCCTAATGAGACTTGGACTGTCTCCCTTTGCTGGGTTCTTGGTTCGCCATGCTGAGTTGAATTTTCCCCTCTTTAAAATAAGTTCCTCTATCATGTAGGTTTTTAGTTAGCATAAAATCTTCAGTTACACTTAGTATTAGATGCCCAATTTTTATTAAATAATTGGGAGGTGACCTACTAGATAAGACACTATTTATGGCCCTCCGAGCTTTTAGTTTTTGAATATCCTTTAAAAATAGAATTGAGGTGCACCGTGCCAAATAAAACCTCGAATGCGTGGACCTCGTTTAATTATTTCTTTTAAAATACTTAAAATTCGAGGCTTGCCATTTAGTAAATTTCTATGGCCTTCGCAATGTTAAAAACGCGTAGTTGCTTTAGGCGCGTTATTTTAATAATATTACCTTCCTAAACTCGGGTGTGCATTTCATGTGACCCAAATCCAAATCCTTATAACGTTGAATAAAATACGTTTCGATTACGGATGCATTTTATGTGACATGATCCAAAGACATATTTTAGACGACGTTAAATCTTCTTTAAGAAAATGAATAAAAGCGGTTAAAAGTTAAAATGCACATAGGTTTTGAACATGTACTAAAATCAGATAATTATGCCAATTATAACAGTTGAGCGACCGTGCTAGAACCACGGAACTCAGGAATGCCTAACACCTTCTCCCGGGTTAACAAAATTCCTTACTCAGATTTTTGGTTCGCGAACTGTTAAACAAAATCAATCCTTTCCTCGATTCGGAATTTGAACCGGTGAGTTGGGACACCATAAATCTCCTAAGAGGCGACTCTGAATATTTTAATGTCACGCCCCAAACTCGAGGGACATGACCGACGCTCGACCGGGTATCCCCAGTCAAGCGGACCTGGGTGCCTTTCCTAACCCATGAGCCACCCCTTGTTTTCCTTATTCGGTATTCCAAGAACTAGCCATATAATAAATTTTTAGATCACCTTTTTTCAAAACATACTTACATAATAATTAGTGAAATTACCAATTCGTTGTCCAATAAAAGAAACATGAATATACATAGTTTCTAACCCACATCCACTGTCTACGGAGCCTCTAAAGATACAACGGGATGATATAGTACTTGCCGGTAACAAGGCTCCGGCTATACCTTACACAATCAACAAAATAAAACTATAGAAACAAGTGGCCANAGGAACCTCTCCTCCCTCTCTCTTATTTTGTTCAGAAAATATGTAAAAATGAGGGGTTGGGGTGTTATATTAGAAACGGGGGGTCGGTTTTTAAAGTTTAGAAAATAGAAGCCCGAGCAAGATCTGCGGTCGCACTATGCGATCGCAGAATTGGAATGCGGTCCGCGTATTGGATCGCAGAACTGACCCCAATCATTGAACATCTCTGCCTGGGTATGCGATGGAAATGTGGTCCGCATACTGATTATGCAGTCGCATAATGGATGG
>MU694578.1:37166-80199 GCA_026770625.1 Nicotiana glauca | reverse complement strand
ACCCTACCACGAAATCCATGTTGATCATCTCCAATTTCCACATTGGTATTTCCATAAGCTGAGTTAACCCACCAGGCCGCTGATGCTCAGCCTTCACTTGCTGACAATTCGAACATTTAGATACAAAGTTCGCCATACCCCTTTTCATACCGTTCCACCCATAAATCTCCTTGAGACCATGATACATTTTCATAGAACCTGGATGCACGGAATACCTGGAATTATGAGCCTCCGCCATCACCCTTTCCCGAAGCTCATCCACATTCGGGACACATAGACTACCTTGATACCGCAATACACCATCCTCGCCGCCGAGTGAAAATGCCGAAGTCTTGTTACTCAGAACCTCTGGTTCAGGGTTCAAAATTCGAGCTTAGATAAATTGTTATAGTTGGCTTTATTTATTATCTAATTTTGTTACACGCTTGGGCCTAATGTGCTAAGTGTTGCTTTTACCGATTTGATATTCTGTGAACTGCATATAAACTGTTACGAAACCCTTCTTCTCTCTGAGTCTTCTAAATCATGAAGGAGTTGCACTTCATGTGACTTTTTTTTCTGTTAGATTCATATCCCAGATTTTAGAACGAGGTTCGGATAAGTTGCAAAGCCGGCGAAGCTTCTGTATTCCTGGTACACTGCCCCCCAGCTCGAGTTGTCCGCTCGGGTAAGCTGGGTCTAGAATAGATAAACCCAGGTTTTAAACCTAGAATAACTCAGCCTCATTCCGGATCCCTAGTAGGAGCATTTGTTGCATCACGTGCATTTGACTTAGGGGACTCAATATAGGGGTTGGGTCCGTCTAGGACAGGTGTACCCACAATAACAGACCATCCTGATGCATATTTTATGTGATATTTGTTGCATTTATTTGCTTCGAGTTTGCATGCTGAATGAATTTTGAGTGATGGGAGATAACTGGAAAAAGAAATGGCATTGTGAGGCTTAAATGAAAAATCTGAATTGTACTAAAGCTCTGCCGAATTTTGAGAAAAATGAAAAAGAAAAAAATAAAAAAAAAGGTTTTGTTTTAAAAAATAGTTGATTTTATTTTACTTGCCCGAACTACGCCAGTTTGATTCCCACCGGGCGTGGGATACGTAGGCAACCCTCGTCGGGTCCAACTTCCCTTTTGTTTACAAAATTAGCCCAAAAGAACAAAAATTTGTTTTACTGTAAATAATTAAGGTGACGTCATTCTTGTCAAGAATAGCCGAATGTCCATCAAAAGGGCGCCAGAAGGCTGTTTTTGCAAGAATATCCACCTTTAGTCATTTTTCAAGGTTTTTGACCGGTTAGCTGACACAACCTTAAAATCTTTGCTTTCGAAGTGCTGAAAGGCCGTATCGGCAAAGCTGGATATTTTGTGAAAATTTTGGAAAAATGGTCATTTTTCTGGAGTCAAAAAGAGTCTTAGTTTTGTTTTAATTAAAAGCACCTTAATAAATATGCAAGATGAGCACAAATCAAAATGAACCTTTTTTAGTCCGTGAGGAGATCCCTTTGGAGCTACATATGTGGTGGCATAATTTGGGGGACGATAGCAGGAAAGTTGTGACAAATGCATTGGGTAGTCTTATTGGGCTCTTGAAGGTTAAGTCGAGAAAGGACATATTTGAGGCCTTGATACCATTTTAGGACCCGACACATAATGTATTCCACTTTGTTGATTTTGAGCTAACTCCTACACTGAAAGAGATAGCAGGATACGCCGGTTCCGAGGGGAATCTCCGAACTCAATACCCGTTGGAACCTAGAACAGTAACCCCTCACAAATTTTTGGACTTTTTAAGCATCACTCGGGATGTCAGAGACGCGAATTTGGCCAATGTATTATGTACCTTCTACTTTCTGTACCGACGTTACGGGAATCCCCGTAGCTTTGAGACACCAGATACTGGTCTTACTCACGTAGGGAATCAAGAAAAGCGGGAAGCTCGGAGAGGGCTAGCTTTTATAGCGGTGTTCTTGGGTATTTTGGTTTACCCCAGAAAGGATGGGAATATAGAGCTGGTACTCATAGGGATAGCTGACTTTATGATGAAAAAGGCAAATGGGACCATAGTGTCGTTCATCTTGGCAGAAATTTACCGAGCCCTGACCCTTTGCCAAGAAGGAGAAAAGTTCTTTACAGGGTGCAATATGTTGTTACAAATATGGATGGTGGAACATCTTTGCCACCGTCCCGGATAATTGAATTGTGGTATGATTGGCCTCAAGTGCATTGAAAAATATGAAAAGCGGGAAGAGGGTTATGAGTTCCCGGAGGGTACAAAAGCATGGCATGCTCACTTGAAATTCTTGACTACAAATAAAATAGAATGGACGTTCGAGTGGCTGTCGTTTGGAGAAGTAATCTATATGTCGGTTGAGGAGTGTTTTCTGCTGTTGATGGGTCTTCGAAGTATCCAGCCTTATGCCCCACACAGAGTTCTACGTCAGTTAGGCCGATACCAAACTATTCCACACGATGAGGATTTTAGTCGACGGGTCATTGAGTTAGAACCCAAAGCTTCCTTCCCAGAGGAAAAATTGCACCGGATTTGGCATCAGTGTAGCTCCTTAGAGTCTAAAGCTCAAGTGCGAGATCTATCTAGAGGAGAGTTAGAGCCTGGCTACCTTGCTTGGTATGATAAAAAATCCCGAGTTCATCAGGAACCCGAAAGGCCCACAAAAAGACCCTATGTATAACAGTTCACCGACGGAGCACAAGGGCAGTGGGACTGGTTGACCAAAGAAAATGAGTACAGAGCCACCATAAGCAGGTTGGAAAAGCAGGTCCGAGACCTTCAGTTTGAAAACAATTTGCAAGCCACAGTCGATGAGGGAGAAAATAGGAAGCTAGCCAAAGAAAATGAAGCTCTTCGAGCTCAAATTCAAGAGATGAAAATAGCATCCGAAAATGCTATCAGGAGCGCAAGGGATGAAAAGCTTATAAAGAACCCTTAGGCAGAAAGTGGATGATTATGGTTTTGATTTGAAAAAAGCGGGGAATGAGTTGGCAAGGGCGCGAATACAACTGGCTAAGAATGGAAAAGAGAGAGCATGCCTGGTTAGGCAGTTAAAAGAGCAATACGACAATGAAGTTGCGGGGTTAAAGAAAAGGGTCATCACTGTCGAGAACAAAATGATCAAACAAGCCAAGGATTTTAAAGCTGAAAGGGAACAATGTTATTATCTTATGGCTCAGATGGAGGAAGAAGTACAATAGCTGCAAAATCAACATTTCCACAACACTCAGGTATTAGAGGCCCATAATCAGTAGGTCGGGCGTCTACTTCAGGAGAAGGGTAGGATCAGAGAGAAAATCAGGGCCATTGCCAATTATATTGTTGTGAAGTGCCAAGCATGTGAGGATATGACCCGTACCACTTTCTTTGCAGCGGTGATGACATTTGTCCGACAAATCATGAGTGATTTAAAGAGGCTCTAAGGGGAGCTTGCACATAGGCCCGTTGCGAGGCTGAATGATGCCCCGTAGGAACCAGGATGTTTTGAGGCATTAATGTATTTGTGATTGTTGAGTCTGTACTTTTATGCATTTGAAGTCTATCAGTTAAATTAGAGTCTATAGTTCTTTGAGTCAGTATTTTCATCTTTTCAGAGTCTGTTAGTTGCTTTTGAGTCTTGAGTATTTCGAGTCATTGTAATCAAAGTATTTGCTTTTTATGAAAAATTGAAAATCCCAAAATACTTTTTGTTATTCATTTTTTCGTTTATATCTTCCAGAACTATGCTTGGTTTGATTTATACGGGGTCATGATACATAGACAATCTCTATAGAATTCGACCGTAACCAAATACAAAAGAAGGAAACAAAAAAAGAGGAGGAAGTAAAAAGAGAGGAAAAACAAGAGGGGAAAAACCAAAAAAAGAGGAAAAACAAGAGAGAAAATGAAAGAAAAGAGAAAGAAACTGAGAGAAGAAAACAATGGCAAACAAGAGGAAGGAATGAGAGAACAAAAACAGAGAAAAGCAAAGGCAAGAATAGAAACGGTTAACTGCTTAGGTGCATTCATGCCCCAAAATGTGTGGTTACCAATCTGTTAAAGCCTTAACCTCTAACAAGGTTGTTGTTGATATATTAAGTACAGGCAGGTGCTTAGTTGATCGGCATTCTGGAAACTCACTCTTACAACACCCGGTCAAAAGACAAGCTGAACATGACCAACCAAGAACTAAAGGCGAGTATTGTCGACCCGTCAAAAGAGGTAGAAGAACTGGATGTTAATCCGATGAAAGAAGAGATGTATAAGCTAAAGCAACAAATGGCTGAAATGTACCAGGCCTGGGCAAAGGGGCATCCACCACCGGTTTATCCTGCCAGCCCTGCTTATATTCCACCATTGGCCCAACCTCAGGAGCCTCCTACTGTGAATTCATCTCCAGCCTTTCCCAGCTACCGACAATGCTATGGTACCACCTCCTAAACACCACCAGCTCTACCACCCAAAAAAGTCTTATAACCTCCTCCACCAATCATTTCTGTGTTTGTGGCACCTCCACCCGCTGCCTTACATCTATCTTCTAGTGAGCCTCCGTTCCAGACTCACGACAATCATTATTATCCCTCAAAACCAACCTTTAAGGAACTAGAACCATGTTCTTACACTCCCCATTTTGATCTCTCGGCAGAAACTGAGAAGCCTCCTAAGAATTCTGAGCAAGAGGAGATGATTAGAAAGGTCAAGAGCTTGGAGCAATCCTTCAGGAATATGCAAGGGCTAGGTGGTCAAGTAAGTGTGGCGTATAAAGACCTGTGTCTGTTCCCAGATTTCCAATTACCAGCGGGGTTGAAGTTGCCCAAGTTTGATTTATATGACGGGCATGGTGATCCATTTGCACACTTGAGAGGTTTTTGTAGCAAGATGAGAGGGGAGGGTGCAAAAGATGAATTACTGATGGCGTATTTTAGTCAAATTTTAAGTGGCTCAGCTTTGGAATGGTACATCCGACAAGATCATGGTCGGTGGTACACTTGGGACGATCTGGCCCAAGCATTTGCCTGCCATTTTCAGTACAATCTTGAAATTGTCCCAGACCGTCTATCATTGACCAAGATTGAGAAGAAACCCGGGGAAAGTTTCAGAGAATACGACTTCCGTTGGAGAGAGCAAGCAGCGAGGGTTAACCCTCCTATGAAAGAGAGTGAAATGGTTGATTATTTCTTGCAGGCCTTGGAGCCCACTTATTTCAGTCACTTGGTGTTAGCGGTAGGGAAATCCTTCAAAGAAGTGGTAAAAATGGGAAGCATGTTAGAAGAAGGACTCAAGTCCAACAAAATCATGAGTTATTCAGCAATCAAGGTGACCTCCCAAGCCATTCAAAATGGCACTTGGGGTATACTGGGGAAGAATAAGAAAGAGGACGTTGCGGTAGTTGAGTCAAGAGCTTGGTCCAGGGGCCCGTCACCCTACTATAACCCGCCTTGACCCCAGCCCCAAACTTACCACCACACTCCATATAACCCACCACAACACTACTACCCACCTCCAGACCCCCACTACTCTGTCCACCATGCTCAAACATACACTCAACCTCCTGCCCATGCACAATGGCATGCGCCAACCCCACAGAATACTTACCCAGCTCCACAAAGCACTTACCCACCCCCAAGAGCCTATAGAAATTCCCCTGGAAAAGGTTTTCGACCAAATCAAGCCTTCAAGAATGAGAGGTCGCAGAAGCAGAAGACTTCCACTCCGTTGGGAGAATCATATACCAGTCTATTCCACAGGTTGAGACAGTTGGGTATGTTGAATCCGATTGAGCCTAAGCTGCCAAACCCCCCTCCGAGAAATCATAACCACTCGGTGCGTTTTGAATTCTGTTCAGGGGCCCCGGGGTATGACATACAGAAATGCTGGAAATTGAAAATAGCTATTCAAAAGCTTATTGATACCCGTTAGATCGAGGTTAATGCCTCAGAAATGCCCAATATCAACCAGAATCTGCTGCCGACCCATCATGATACCAATATGATTGAGATAGTGTATAAAGGAGGAGAGTCTAAGAAGCCCTCGCAAACTGTAATGATGATCAGGTCCAGCAAAGTCGGGCCGAGTGAAAAGTCAACTAGTGGGAAATTGTTGACCAAGTTTAAAGAAAGTAAAACCATTGTGGTAGTTCAAAAGGAGTCTTCGAGCAAGGTTGCAGTGAAACAAGAAAAGTTGGTAGTGCCAGGGGGAGCTAGCAAGCTCGTTGTAGTCATGGAAGGTGCTCGCACAGAGCCTGTTATTCTCAAACCAGTGACTCATCTACCAATAGTTAACAGCAAGGTCGTTCCTTGGAATTATGGCCGAATGATAGAGCTTTACAAAGGGAAAGAGGTTAAAGAAGAAGTTTGTGAGACCCATGGTCTGACTCGCTCGGGGAGATGCTTTTCCCCTGAGGAGTTGAGAAAAGCCAAAACCTCCAAAGATAATCCGTTGTCAGTGAAGAAAGTTGTGACCGAAGAAGAATTATAAGAGTTCTTAACGAAGATGAAGGTGCAGGACTACTCTATTGTAGAGTAGTTGAGGAAGACCCCTGCTCAGATCTCATTGCTCTCATTGTTAATCCATTCGGACGAGCACCGCCGGGCGTTGATGAAAATCTTGAATGAGGCCCACGTTCCTGACAAGATCTCTGTAAACCATCTGGAAAAGATAGCAAACAAGATTTTTGAGGTAAATAGAGTCACTTTTTCTGATGATGAATTGCCTATAGAGGGTTCTGATCATAATAGAGCCCTTTATCTTACGGTGAAGGGCGAAGATTATGTGGTTATCCGGGTACTAATTGATAATGGGTCTAGCGCAAACATTTGCCCCCTCTCCACACTGGACAAATTGAAAGTGGACAATGCAAGAATTCACAAAAATAGTATTTGCGTTTGGCGGTTTGATGGAGGAGGGAAGGATTCAGTTGGGGACAAAGTGCTGGAACTGACAATAGGGCCAGTTGAATTTACTATGGAATTTCAAGTGCTAGATGTGGCGGTTTCTTACAATCTATTGCTGGGTCGACCTTGGATTCATGCCGCGAAGGCAGTGCCTTCTACCGTGCACCAGATGGTTAAGTTTGAATGGGACAGATAGGAAATTGTGGTGTACGGAGAGGATAGTTTGTGTGCGTAGAATGATGACATTATACCTTTCATCGAGGTTGAAGAAGATAAGGGACCGTGGGTCTATCAGGTTTTTGACATAGTGTCAGTGGAGAAAATTCCAGAAGGAGAATGTGTTCCAGTTTCGAAAATGGCAGCCGCATCAGTCATGGTAGCCTCCGAAATGTTGAAAAATGATTTTATACTTGGCAAGGGTATGGTTGCGTCTCTACAAGGAATCGTACAGCCAGTGTCCCTTCCCAAAAACTTTGATACTTTTGGTTTGGGGTTCAAGCCTACAGCTGCAGACATAAAGCGAGCCAAAAAGTTGAAACAGAAAGCATGGGTTCTTCCAAAGCCTATCCCCCGTCTCTCCCGATCCTTTGTCAGGCCTGGTACTAAGAAGTGTCCAGCAACAACAATCCCCGGTTTCGTGGTTGGTCCTGATAAGGAGTTGCTTGAGAGGTTTGAAAAGTTGTTTGACGAGGTGAATATAGTGGAAGCTGGAGAGGGATCAAGCAAGGCAGATGTGCAATTTGTGGGTCCCTGTGCAAAGATCAACAATTAGGAAGCTACTCCTCTTCCTACTCGGAGGGAGTCGTGGTAGTCGGCTTTGATTTTTCTTTTAGTTTAATATGGATTATTTCTAGGGTTGTAATTTAGATGATATGTTCCGTCCGTTTGGATGAGTTAAACCTTGTTATCTTTAAATTTCAATGAAATGTAATTTCCCTTCTTTTCATTCCTGATAGTTTTATTTTTGTTTTTCTTTTCTTTCTTATAGAGTCCTTTTTATGCTGGTTTCAATGACATGACATGCATGAGGAATCTCCGATCCATTCTTAAAAGACGATCTAATTCTGAAATAATAATACAAGAAATTGAGTGTGATGACGAAGTGGAACATGATGATAAGGAAGCCTTTGAGGAAATCAGTAAAGAGTTAAGCCATTTTGAAGAAAAACCCAAACCTAACCTGAGAGATATAAAAGAAATCAATTTAGGGGATCAACATAATGTCTGCGAAACTAAAATAAGTGTCCATCTTGAACCACAGCTCAAAGAGGATATAATTAAAGCATTGTTTGAGTACAAAGATATTTTTGCATGGTCATATGACGACATGCCGGGTCTGAGCACTGACTTGGTGGTTCACAAATTACCCACTGACCCAACATTTCCTCCCATCAAGCAGAAGCTGAGGAAATTTAAAACTGATATGAGTGTGAAGATCAAAGAAGAAGTTACCAAGAAGTTTGATGCAAAGGTCATTCGGGTCACGCGGTATCTTACCTGGTTAGCCAATGTTGTGTCTGTACAAAAGAAGGATGGTAAGACTAGGGTGTGCGTTGATTACCGTGATCTCAACAAGGCGAGTCCGAAGGATAACTTCCCATTACCAAACATCCATATATTGATTGATAATTGTGCCAAACATGAGATTGGTTCTTTTGTGGATTGTTATGCGGGCTATGACCAGATCGTAATGGATGAGGAAGATGCAGAAAAGACGGCATTCATCACGCCATGGGAACATACTGCTACAGGGTCATGCCATTTGGTCTAAAAAATGTTGGGGCAACATACATGAGGGAAATGACAACTATATTCCACAACATGATACATAGAGAGATCGAGGTATATGTGGATGATGTAATTGTAAAGACCCAGAAGCAGTCTGACCACGTCAGGGATCTGAGAAAGTTCTTCCAAAGGCTTTGCAGGTACAATCTCAAGCTAAATCCTGCAAAATGCACTTTCGGTGTTCCATATGGAAAATTGTTGGGTTTTGTAATCAGTCGTCGAGGTATTGAATTAGACCTATCAAAAATCAAAGCCATCCAAGAATTGTCATCTCCAAAGAACAAGACTGAGGTGATGAGTCTGTTGGGGAGATTGAATTACATCAGCAGGTTTATCGCTCAGCTTACGACAACTTGTGATCCTATCTTCAACTTGTTAAAGAAGGATGCTGCGATCGAGTGGACAGATGAATGTCAGTAAGCATTTGTTAAGATAAAAGGGTATCTATCAAACCCACCAATGTTGGTCCTGCCAGAACCAGGGAGGCCTTTGATTTTGTATTTGATGGTTTTGGACAATTCGTTTGGATGTGTCTTAGGTCAGTATGACATCACCGGCAGGAAAGAGCATGCCATATACTACCTCAGCAAGAAGTTCACGGCTTACGAGGTTAAGTATACTTAGCTTAAAAGGACGTCTTGCGCCCTAACTTGGGTAGCACAGAAGTTGATACATTACTTGTTATCATATGCCACTTACCTCATCTCTCGGTTGGATCCGTTGAATTATATCTTTCAGAAGCCTATGCCTACAGGGAGGATCACAAAGTGGCAAATCTTGCTTACAAAATTTAGCATTGCCTATGTGACCCGGACTGCAATGAAAGCACAAACATTGGCTGACCACTTGGCTGAGAATCCAGTAGATGAAAAATATGAACCTTTGAAGACTACTTCCCTGACGAAGAGGTAATGTACATTGATGAGTTGGAACAAGTTGAGAAGCCAGGATGGAAAGTTTTCTTTGATGGGGCTGCCAATATGAAAGACGTTTGGATAGGAGCGGTACTTATTTCTGAAACAGGTCAGCACTATCCTGTTACGACTCAGCTTCGTTTCTATTGTACTAATAACATGGCCGAGTATGAGGCATGCATCTTGGGTTTGAGGTTAGCTGTGGATATGGGTGTCCAGGAAATCTTGGTCATGGGTGACTCAAACCTTCTGGTACATCAGATTCAAGGGGAATGGGAAACACGAGATTTGAAGCTTATACCGTACCGACAATGTTTGCATGATCTTTGTCAACAGTTTCAATCAATAGAATTCAGGCATATTCCAAGGATTCATAATGAAGTTGCCTATGCCTTGGATACTTTGGTGTCAATGTTGCATCATCCAGATATGGCCTATGTGGACCCTTTACAGATTCGGATCTGCGATCAGCATGCCTACTGTAATATGGTGGAAGAAGAACTTGATGGTGAGTCATGGTTCCATGATATCAAAGAATACCTTAGAATGGGAGTGTATCCAGTACAGGCTACAGGGCATCAAAAGAGAGCAATTCAACGTTTGGCAAGTGGATTCTTCTTCAGTGGAGGGGTACTGTACAAAAGAACTCCAGATCTTGGGTTGTTGAGATGCATAGATGCTAGACAAGCCACATCTATTATGAGTACATTCGGGAGTTTGTGGACCACATATGAGTGGGTAGATGTTAGCAAAGAAGATTCTCCAAGCAGGTTATTATTGGCTTACTATGGAGCGAGATTGTATCAGTTTTATGCGCAAGTGTCATCAGTGTCAAGTGCATGGAGATTTGATTCATTCTCCACCATCAGAATTGTACACAATATCTGAACCATGGCTTTTTGTTGCGTGGGGCATGGATGCCATTGGGCCAATTGAGCCAGCAGCATCAAATAGGCACATGTTCATTTTAGTAGCCATTGATTATTTCACGAAATGGGTTAAAGCTAAAACGTTCAAGTCTATGACCAAGAAAGAGGTGGTTGATTTTGTGCACTCAAATATTATTTGTCGATTTGGGATACCGAAGGTGATCATTACAGACAATGGGGCTAATCTTAATAATCATCTAATGAAAGAGGTATGTCAGCAATTCAAGATTACACATCACAATTCCACCCCTTACAGCCGCAAGGCAAATGGAGCAGTCGAGGCGGCCAACAAGAATATAAAGAAAATACTGCGGAGGATGGTGGAGGGTTCCAGACAGTCATGAAAAGCTACCTTTTGCATTGTTGGGTTATCATACTACTGTTTGTACTTCAGTAGGGGCGACTCTGTATTTGTTAGTGTATGGCCCTGAGGCAGTGATACGTGCAAAGGTGGAAATTCCGTCCCTTCAGATTATCGCAGAAGCCAAAATTGATGATGATGAATGGGTCAAAGTCCACTTGGAGCAGTTGAGTTTGATCGATAAGAAAAGATTGGCAGCACTATGTCATGGTCAGTTGTATCAACAGAGAATGGCAAGAACATATAATAAGAAGGTGCGTCTACGAAAGTTCGAAGTGGGCCAGCAAGTGTTGCGACGTATTCTTCCACACTAGGCTGAGGCCAAAGGAGGCAAGTTCGCCCCAAATTAGCAGGGGCCGTTCATCTTGACGAGAGTGTTGTCCAATGGTGCATTGTATTTGACAGACATAGAAGGAAAGTGTGTAGAAATCGCCATCAATTCCGATGCGGTCAAGAGATATTATGTATGATTTTCTTTATTTTAATTGTATTTGTTTGTACTTGGCATTTTTTGGAGATTGGAATGACGAAGGCATTTTGTTCTGCTATCTAAACACTTTATCCTTTGTTACCCCTTTGAGCCTTATTTATTTTCTTTCATACCCCTCTTTTGGAAAGCTTAGAAACACAAACGTAAAGGATAAATAAAAGAAAAGAGAGAGAAGAAAAATGAAAAAGAAAAAGAAAAAAAATAGAAGAAAAGAAAAGAAGATAAAATGGAAGAAAAAGAAGGAAAAGTCACAACAACAAAGTAATTTTTATGCCATGAACTACGTTCGACCTGATTCCTTTTAAGGATACGTAAGCAGCCTCACAGTTTGGTCCCATCAAAATAAAAATCCAAAAGTCCCCAAGAAAGAAACTGGGGCAGAAGTTGTGGTTGTTGTGAGAAATCTGATTCCGAAAGTTGTAATTTTAAACCTAGCTGAATTGTTTTGAGCCTGTAATACCCCTTCTTCCTAACCCTATCCAAAAGCCATATTATGGTCCAAAGAAAGACCTTTTGATCGGTCTTCGTAAAATGCCAAGTCAAGCAGATAGAGGTGATTCATCTCAGGGGCAACACTCTGGTCCAAGCAACAAAATAATAAAAATGATAAAAATGATAAAAATGAGGGAGTCTTATTGGTGAAAACCCTCATGGGCACTGTAAGGCGATGGGAGCTGAGAGAAATAAAAAATGAGAGAGTTTTATTGGTGAAAACCTTCACGGGCATCGTAAGGTGACGGGAGTCGAGAGAAATCAAAATGAGAGAGTCTTATTGGTGAAAACCCCCACGGGCACCTTAAGGCAAAAATGAGTTGAGAAGTGAACAAATGGGAGAGGTCTGTAGGTGAAAATATTTTAGGGCACCGCAGGATGAACAAGGTTAGGGTTTGGGTGAAGAAATCAAGTTATGAAATTCCAGGGCAACAAAGTATGGCAACTGAAAGTTGATTGGTTGGACAGATTGGGCCGATTAGTCCGAAATGCATGTCATGACCAATGGTACCAGCTGTTCCACTCAGATAAGTCTCTTTTCCTTTTCCCTTTTTAGCAAGTCATCCAGTTTTGGATTTTCTTTATCCTTAACTCTCAAGGCCATTGCATTTCATTTCTTTTGGGGTCTTTTCTCTAAGATGTCTCAATGTCAGTTTTGTTCATAGCAAATATGAAAATATTTCAAAGCTCACCACCAGCTTCATAAATTGCAAAGCACAATGTGGCCAGAACATACCAAAGATAGCATGATGTTAAGTGGGACACAAGTAATCACCGAAAGTTTTATCGGTAGAATGATTTGGTAAAGTTGTGGGAGATGCAAAGGTTTAGATAAAGGGTTCAGAGGTGTAAAACAACAGTATGGGTATAGAGGAATGTAAGTTGGTTTCAAAGTTTGCATGTTTAAGATAGGATTCAATTAGGAGTTTTCAGGACCTTCCTGGATAATAGGATGTAGTTTAAGACCCTTTTAGATAACATGACTTAGCGGAAGTAATACCTTTAGAAGATACAGCTTAGATCTATAATTGACGTTTAATTAAGGGTTGTCAGGACCTCCCTAGATAATAGGACTTAGATTTCAAATTCTTAATAATAATTGGTAGAGTGATTCAGTTTAACACTCATATATGTTCCCAGCCATCAAACTAGGGTAGAAAATTTTCTTTGTTTTGTCTATTTTTGTTGAAATCGGGAGCCCACCTAGAGAACAAGGGAATACATTTCAAGATTCAGCAATTAGGAAGGGAATACATCCAAGTCTCAGCAATCAGGAGCCCGCCTAGAGAACAAGGGAGCAAATTTCAAGTTCGGCAGTCTGGAGCACGCCTGGAGAGCAAGGGAGCACATTCCAAAGTCAGCAATCAGGAGCCCACCTGGAAAACAAGGGAGCACATTTCAAGTTCAGTAGTCAGGAGCCCGCCTGGAGAACAAGGGAATACATTTTAAGTTCAGCAGTCAGGAGCCCGCCTGGAGAGCAGAGAATACATTTTAAGTCAGCAGTCAGGAGCCCGCCTGGAGAGCAGGGAATACATTTCAAGTCAATAGTCAGGAGCCCGCCTGGAGAGTAGGGAATACATTTCAAGTCAGTAGTCAGGAGCCCACCTGGAGAACAAGGGAGTACAAGTCAAGTTTTAGCGTTTAAGTTCTTATTTATAGTTGGTAATATGATTCGGTTAACACTCATATATGAGCCAAGCTACCAAACTGGGGCAAAAAATTCTCTTTGTTTTTGTCTATCAGGTACCCACTTAGAGAACAGGGAGAAGCAGTTCAAGTTTAGCAGTCAGGAGCCCGCTTGGAGAACAAGGGAATATATTTCAAGCCAGCAGTCAGGAACCCACCTGGAGAGCAGGGAATACATTTCAAGTCAACAGTCAGGAGCCCGCCTGGAGAGCAGGGAATACATTTTAAGTCAGCAGTCAAGAGCCCACCTGAAGAATAAGGGAGTACAATTCGAGTTTTAACTTTTAAGTTCTTATTGATAATTGGTAATATGATTCGGTTAATACTCACATATGAGCCCAGCTACCAAACTGGGGCAGAAAATTTTCTTTGTTTTTGTCTATCAGGTACCCCACTTGGAGAACAGGGAGAAGCAGTTCAAGTTTAGCAGTCAGAAGCCCGCCTGGAGAGCAAGGGAATACATTTCAAGCCAGCAGTCAGTAACCCGCCTGGAGAGCAGGGAATATATTTCAAGTTAGCAGTCAGGAGCCCGCTTGGAGAGTAGGGAATACATTTCAAGTCAGTAGTCAGGAGTCCGGCTGGACAGCATGGGAATATAATTCAAGTTCAGCAGTTAGGAGCCCGCCTGGAGAGCAAGGGAATACAATTCAAGTTTAGCAATCAGGCGTCCAGCTGGAGAAAAGGGCAACATCTCAAAATACAGTTCGGTAGTTAGGCGTCCACCTGGAGAAAAGGGCAACATCTCAAAATACAGTTCGGCAGTCAGACATCCACCTGGAGAAAGGGAAAACATCTCAGATTACAATTCAAGGTGGCAACAAAGGGATATCACCGGGAGAATACTAGTCAACAAGGCAACAAGAACCATGAGAGCAAGTTTGAAAATATAGATAGGACTTTTGTAATGCATAGATCATAGTCTAGTCTAGCTTCTTTTGATTTTGACATGGTGTAATAAGGGGGTTCAGTAAGCAGTGGCAGCAACAACAGCAACAGTGAAATCATAGCTTTATGGTAGCTCCAGCTACCAGACATTCCTGAACTACACTGACCTGATTCCTTTTTTGCCAAGGATATGTAGGCAACCTCGGAAGTAGGATGCGGTCAAATCTTTCAAAATGCTTCCCACGGAGTATTCAAATGGGCAAAAATTGCTCGTATCCGCTCCTTTATCTTTGCATAAAAACTCTTTTCTTTTAGTATTTGCAATTTTGTGGATTTTTGTGACATTTTCTGTTAATTGTTTGCGTTTTGTCTGTGCACTTTATTAATGAAAAAACACAAAAATATATGTGCATTTGTTTTTAGGAATTAATTTATCATTTTAGGATTAAGTGAGTAATAAGGTTATTTTATAAAAAAGAAAATCATAAAAATAGTCATCTTGCACCTTTTAATTTTAATTTGTGATTTTTGAGTTAGTTTTTCAGTAATTTATTAATTGTGATAATTAGTTAGGTTTAATTAGTATTTTTGTTAAATTAATTTGGTTTGATGATTTAATTTAGGATTCTAGTTTTAATTTTGAGAAAAAGAAAAAGAATGAATTGAAAAGAAATTGAAAAGAGAAGGAAGATGTGAATCATATTTTTTGGGCCTCTTTTATTTTTATCTCTCAACCCAATACAATTTTCCCATTAACCCGTCCAAATACACAGTTAAACCCGGCCCAGATTCGTTTGTCACATGGCCCGTCTATAGCTAATACCAAACGACGCTGTTTGGCCTCGTTAAATCATAGCCGTCGAGGTTGCTTGATCGGACGATTTTGAAGTCGGGGTTCATTAGTATTTAAGTGTCCAAGCGTGACCACCCCCCCAATCTCTCTTCTCTTCTTAACATCAGAGACAACGCCTAACCCTAGCCCGCCACCCCAACTCCCACCACCTTAAGGTGGCGGCGCCACGACCAAACGACCTCAAATTAACACCCCTAAACCCCCGTCTTCCCTTTATTCCAAAAATCCACTTTGTTTCCCTCGAATCCTGGTGAGGGTCCTCGAATATAGATTCGAAGGTGGAACCCTAAAATTCCAAAACATCCAAATCGAAATCCAGTTGAATATTTAGGTCCATTTCAACTTTATTCATGTAATATCGAATTGGGCCGAAAGTTGGAAGTTTCTTTTGAAGACTCAGTCTTCGTTTCTTGCAGTCCAAAATTTGTCGGGTATTTATTTTTTTTTTCTTTGTTATTTTTCACATATTTTGCCTTCATTTGTTCTTTCTACCTTCTATCCCTTTCTTTTTCTCTTGATTCTTCTGCATTTTTTTTAGTTCCTCCAATTTGTTTGTTCATGCATGTTAGTTTGAAAGGTATTTTCTTTTATTTGATTAATATAAAAACAGTCTATTATCATTTTAATTTCACTGCATTAGTTTTTTGTTCATTAATTGAATTTCAAAAATTACTCGAATTGTTTTTATGTTCTGCCTGTTTCATTTTTATCTGGTCTGATTGTGTTTTGGGTTGAGGTTCAGTATTAGGCTGGTTGTCTAATGGGTCAGCCCAGGGTCAACTTGACACATAACCCACATGAGACTCAAGGGTAATAACAGGGGTGTTGAAGGGTAACTTGGGGACTCTAGGTGGGGAACCTTTTAGTAACAGAAATATGAAGCTTCTCGTGGGGGGTTTTAATTGAATATCAGAATTGTAGTAGGCTAGCTTGATTAACAAGTCAATAATTAGAGGATAGCTAAGCAATAAAGAAAATTGACAAAGGGGTAAAGTGTAAAAATGAAAACCTAAGGCTGCCCTATTAGCCTTGCCTATAAAGGCATGTTTTCTTGCCTTGGAAGGGAGACCTAAGAGACCTAAGGGAGAAAAATACAGAAAAAAGAAGAGCTGCTACTGTTCCATTGAGACTTGGCTTTACATTTTGAAATTTTCACTCTCTGAATCAGTTTTCTATTGGTTTGGAAATTGAAATGGCTTGAGGTTTAGTCAGTAAGGTCAGATTTTGGTATTTACTGAGTTGGATATGTGTTTGAAACTAGTTTTGGCTTGGTGAATCGCACTTTCTGGGTCTTGAACTACTTATTTCACTGTTCCATTGGTTTAGAGATCAATTTTGATGTCCCGCTGTTGTTGCTGAGCCTACTGATTCTTACCACTTCTTTGTTTCTTCCTTTCCGGGTATATTTTGGTCCTTATGGGTATCACTTGATATGTAGTTTGAAGCATGAGTTGAAAATGAGATGGATATGGTGCAATTTGTGGATTTCACCCTTTTTCTGTCGATTTGCCAATCACTATTTAATTTGAAGTTTATATTAATGTAGTTGTCAAAGAGAGGTTGCAATTGTTAACTAAATTATGTTGATTTAGTATAGCAGTCTCTTTCTAATTTGCTTATTAATTGTTGTACTAGTGCTGGGTTTTCTCTGAGTGTTTATTTGGCATTTATTTCTGACTTTTAGATTGTATTGATGCAATAAGATAGTTTGTTAAGAATGATTGCATGTGTTAAGTTTGTGGTTGTTGATTGATGATGAAACAGTTTTGCAATAATGAGAAATAAGAGTATGTCAAATGACTTTTAGTTGAATCCTTCATATGTAATATGGACATGAATATGGTATTTTAAATCTCTCAATGATTTATAAGTTGTTTTTTTTTTTCAATTGAGGGTCGTTTGGAACAAAACCCAGAGTATGAAAATGAGTTAGAGTACGTGTTTTGTTGAAACGGGTCAAGTAAAATATCCCTGTAATAATTTCTGAAAATGGTCAATCAAATAATCGTCTTAATTTACTGTATTAAGTGTTTCCAGTAGTTCATGATTGGAAATTTTGAAATCTGAATCTTGTTGTTTTTGCTGTTACATGGGTTCGACCGACTGACCTCTTTCCCACTTGATTTAGGCGTGCCTGTCCGAATTGGGCCTGCTTTGAGCCCCAAATTTGTAATGCATTTTCTTTTAATATAACTCTGATTGGGCCTAAAATAGGACAGGCCCTTCCTAATGAGACTTGGACCATCTCCCTTTGCTGGGTTCTTGGTTCGTTATGGCCCTCCGAGCTTTTAGTTTGAATATCCTTTAAAAAATAGAATTGAGGTGCCCCGTGACAAATAAAACCTCAAATGCATGGCCCTCATTTAATTATTTCTTTTAAAATACTTAGAACTCGAGGCATGCTATTTAGCAAATTACCATGGCCCTCGCAAAGTTAAAAATGCATAGTTTCTTTAGGCGCGTTATTTTTATAATATTACCTTCCTAAACTCGGGTGTGCATTTCATGTGACCCAAATCCAAATCCTTATAACGTTGAATAAAAGTGTTTTGGATTACGGGTGCATTTCATGTGACGTGATTCAAAGACATATTTTAGACGACGTTAAATATTCTTTAAAAATAATGAATAAAAGCGGTTAAACAGATAATTATGCCAATTATAACATTTGAGCGACCGTGCTAGAACCACGAAACTCGGTAATGCCTAACACCTTCTTCTGGGTTAACAGAATTCCTTACTCGGATTTTTGGTCTGCGGAATGTTAAACAAAGTCAATCCTTTCCTCGATTCGGGATTTGAACCGGTGACTTGGGACACCATAAATCTCCCAAGTGGTGACTCTGAATCTTTAATAAATAAATCCCATTTCGATTGTCCTTTAATTGAAAAAACTCTCTTTCTTATACTATCCTGGGGGTGTAGTGAAAAAGGAGGTGTGACACGCATCACCATGGATTTCGTAGTTAGGTTGCCGCGGACTTTATGGAAGGTTGATTCAGTATGGTTCATTGTGGATAGGTTGACCAAGTCGGCTCATTTCATTCCAGTGGCAACTACGTATACGACGGAGAGGTATTCTCAGATTTATATTCGGGAGATAGTCTGATTACATGGTGTGCTGGTTTCCATCATATCAGACAGAGGCCCTCAGTTCACTTCCCATTTCAGGAGAGTCGTTCACAGTGAGTTGAGGACCCGTGTAGAGCTTAGCACAACATTCCATCTTCAGACCGATGAGCAGTCGGAGCAGACAGTTCAGATTTTAAAGGATATGCTTAGAGCATGTGTGATTGACTTTGAGGGCAGTGGGATCAGTTCTTGCTTAGCAGAGTTCGCATACAATAACAGCTATCAGTCTAGCATAGAGATGGCCCCATATGAGGCTTTATATGGTCAATGTTTTCGCTCTCCTATCGGGTGGTTTGAGCCCGGTGAGGCTAAGTTACTTGGTATGGATTTGGTACAAGATGCTTTGGATAAGGTGAAGTTGATTTAGGAGAGGCTTCGCACAGCTCAGTCCAGACAGAAGAGTTACGTAGATCAGAAGTCGCTTGATGTATCATTATGGTTGGCGAGAAGGTTCTCTTGAAGGTCTCGCCAATGAAGGGCATTATGAGGTTCGGGAAGAAGGGCAAGTTGAGCCCAAGGTTTTGTCGGCCCCTTTAAGGTGTTGAGACGAGTTGGGGAGGTTGCCTATGAGCTTGCTTTACCCCCTAGTTTATCAGGAGTTCATCCAGTTTTTCATTTATCGATGCTTTGGAAGTATCATGTCGATCTATCACATGTGTTGGACTTCAGTACCATTCAGTTGGATGAGAGTTTGAGTTACGAGGAGGAGCCAGTTGCCATTGTTGATAGACAGGATTGCCAGTTGAGGTCCAAGAGGATTTCTATGGTGAGGGGCCAACCAATTGAGGAGGCGACCAGGGAGTCCGAGGAGGACATGCAGAGTAGATATCCCCACTTATTCAGCAGTTCAGGTACCTTTCCATGTCCGGTCGAGGACGAACGTTTGTTTACGAGGTGGAGAATGTAATGACCCGACATGTATGTTTGCCTTTTAGAACCCCGTTCCTTTAACTAAAGCTTCCCGTGCTTGCTTTAGCCAATTTACGACTTGCGGAGACGGTTGGTTCGGAAGTTAGAAGAGTTTTGAGTGAAATATAACCAATTGTTTCTTTAGGATTATCTTAAAAGAACAAGTTTGGCTTCGATCAACTTTTTGGGGCAACAGACCCAGATTCATAATTTGATGGTCTCGGAGTGTTCGTGGGGAAATATGGGACCTGGGCGTATGTCCAGAATCAAATTCCAAGGTCTCTTGCCCGAGTAATGAATTTTTATTAGAAATTGTTAAATTGAAGTTTTAAAGAATTAAAGAAACTTAGAAATCATTCATTTCCTAGGTATCGGGCTCGTACTTTGGTTCCAAAGCTTGGTACAGGTACAAAATATCATTTAAGACTTGCCCGTAAAATTTGGTGTCAATCCAAGTAGTTTAAGGGCGTTTTGACTCGTTAGAGGAGAATTAAGAACTTCAAGTTCATTAGTTTGATTCATTTGGTTTTAGGGGGTGGTTCCTAAATTTAGCATTGTTTCAGGTGTTCCAAGGGTTCAAGTAGGTCTGTCTCATGATTTCAGACTTGTCGGTATATTCGGGCGGGGCTCGGGAGCCCCGAGCATCAAACGGACGAGGCTCGAGTGAAGTTGAAATTTTGAGAAAGAGTTGAGTTGCTGCTTCTGGCATAACTGCGTCTACGGTTCTTGGGCCGCAGATGCGGGACCGTAGGTGCGGCCAGAACTCCGCAGAAGCGGCTAAGGGCGATCCAGGACAAGATCGCAGAAGCGGCTACGCAGATGCGGGCCTCAGACCGCAGAAGCGGTTCCTTCTCGTTTGGCCAATTCCGCAGATGTTGCTCATCTTCCACAGGTGCGGGACCACAGATGCGGCCCCCTAACCGCAGATGCGAAAATTGCTGGGCACTGAGCTTCATTTAATTCGAGCTCAAAGACCGTTTATTTCATTCTTCTCTACACTTGAGCGATTTGGGAGCTTCCAAAGAGGGGATTTCAACATAGCACTGTGAGGTAAGTTACTTCCATTCATCCTTAGTTTAAATACATGTATATTAAGTACATTGTACACTAAAAATTAGGTAAAAACAAAGGGTTAGAGCTAGACCTAGGGTTTTAATAAAACTAAGATTTAACCATGAAATTTGCTATGAAATGAACCAGAAATCATATATTATTGATCCTTAGGTTGTACGGAACAACTTTCTTTGAAAATTTTCGAAATTCGAGCACGTGGGCCCGGAGTCAGAATTTAGAGAACTCGTGAGAAAGGTTGGAAAATGGATTAAATAGTTAGAGTTCGACCTTGTAAACCTATATTAACTAGTTCTTACTTTGTTTAACTAGTTTGTGATCGTTCGACTCCGAATTGAGGGCTTGGGCTTGTTCTTAATATTGGAAGTGCGCTTTGGAGCGAGGTGAGTCTCCTTTCTAACCTTGTAAGAAGGAATTGTCCCCATTGGCATAAAAATTGAGAACTTGCTATCAAATGCGGGTGCTACGTACGTAGTAGGTGACGAGAGTCCGTGCGTAACTACTATAATATTAATTGTTGGGTAGTTTAGGACCCACATCATGCCTAATTCGTGATTATCTTGATATTAACTTGTTAATATGATCATTTATGATATGTTAGAGACTTGGAAGAAATGAAAGTGAACATGTGAACTTGTTAAATCCTTGAAAGAATTTATTTGTATATAAATACGCCTCGTGTGTATTCTTGATGTTTTCTTCATATTTGTGGATTGGGCCGATCACCTCGATCCAATTAGTTTCATCTATGGTTCGTGTCGTTCGACTCTCGGAAGTGCACAGTTTATTTTCTATTAGAGCGGGCCATTGACCTCGGCTTGATTGTGCATGATAAATATATGCTAAAGCTTAGTCACAACATGTTTTCTTGCTAAGTGTTTAAGAAATGTAAATGGTTAATTGAAATATGGTCAAGAACATGATTTTTGCTTCTCTTTATAATCTGTCAATTATTGGAGACTTTCATGCTTAGCATAGTACATTATTATTATATTATCTTGACCCTAGTAAGTATCAAGTCGAACTCTCGTCTCTACTTCTTCGAGATTAGACGGGATACTCACGGGGTACATATTGTTTATGTACTCATACTACGCTTCTGTACTTAACTGTACAGGATCTGAGGCAGATACATCTGGTTACCAGTCCGGTGTGCGCCCTTGAGCTTGTGGCATAGACTTTCACGGTGAGCTGCTTCCTTTCTATGCCGCTCAGCAGCCGAATGGAGTCTTTCTTTACTTTTGCTATCTTTCCCTATCTTATACAGTTGGATAGAGATGTCTTTGTATATTCTACTAGATGCCCATACTTGTAACACCAGGTTCTGGCAAACACTTTAGTAGACATTTGGTTTTGGGTTGTATAATTATGTTATTTACGGTATTTCGCACTTCTGACGTAAATCCAAATTAAGTATCTATTTCGCTCATTTCTAATTAAAAGTAACATAAGAATTTAGTAATGGCTCCGCGTTGTCTTGCCTGGCAGTGGTGTCAAGCACCCTCGTGAACTATTGTGGAAACGGGTCGTGACAGTAACTGTGGAACTTCAGCTTTCTTAGGTATTGAAGTTTTAACTGATCTTTTTGATAATGTCCTGATGTTATTTTTTGTATCTTTTACTTTTTTTGAACAAATGGCTCCTAAAGCACCTAAAGATCCTAATGTAACTAAAGTAGGCAAAGCACCTAAAGCACCTAGATAACCTATAATACCCCTAGGTCCTTATGTCCCTGCTCCTCCACCTACAAGACCAGTGCAGAGATATTTTAAGTTTGGAGATTGGCGTTAACTCTAAGGGTTACTGAAAACCATGATTTGAAGGAATTAATTGCAACTTTCTTGACTCCTACACAATGGGATAAGCTTAATAATGGTACATTTTGATACATTATGGCTATGGAGAGTTTCAAATGCAGCATGAAGTTGGTTCATTGTTTGTGTCTTTCTTGAATATTCACCAATGATCGAGACTCCATTAGTTTCAAGATTTTTGTTCATGATGTTTCCTTCACCCTTGAAGACTTTCACATTATGTGTGGTTTTCGGATCATAGCACATAATGTTGAAAAACCAATTAATCGAGAGAGCAATATTCTGAAGCGGTATTTTGGTAAGTCCAAGGGTGTGACTTTGAAGGATATTCGATGTTTTATGACTTGCAATGAAATTCCAAAGAATGTTGTGAAACACGTACACGTATGCGAGACTGATGATGATGTTGTTAAGCTTATGGAAATTGTTGTTATAGAGTCTATTTTGTTTGGGAAAAATATCGAGTCATCTGTGATGGAGGAGTATGCATCTATTATTGAAGATGATAAGCTTTGTACTGAATATCCTTTGGGTAATGTGGCTTATGAGAAGCTCATTTATTCACTGAAACATGCATTGGACAAGCAGAACAAATTACATACAACTGAGTATAAACTTGGTTGATTTCCATATCCTTTATGTGCTTGGTTCTATAAGTGCTTCCCAGATGTTCAGGCGAAGTATATAAGAGAGGATGAGTACCTTGATACCCCTCAGGTTCTCAGGATGTTACGTTATGCATGTGTGGGAGAGCCTAAATTTCCCGAACTTTATCACATGTTCAGTACTCATGAAGTAAGTTACTTTTTTTTTGGTCTTTGTGTTAATATGTTGATGTATTAGTTTTTTTCTTCACATAGTATACTTTTTTGTATTAAACAGGGATATCGCAACTTTAGGGTATTAGATATAATTCCTACAGAAGAGGAATTGAATTCAATGCCTTTAATTGGACAATTACCATATAGCTGAATTCGTTCATAGGTAGTTAATGCGGTTCCTTCAACTGGTGAATCACCAGGTACTCTGAGTCGATCAAAAAAAACGAATCGAGATCCTGTTATTTGTGAATCACCACGTAGTCAGAGACGATCAAAAGAACCGAATCGAAGTCCATGTATTGGCTAATCATCTCGTACCCAGAGTCTTTCTAACCGTTCTACATCTGATTTGGATGACAATGAATTACTTGACACAATATGTTCTGTAAGTTTTGATTTGAAGTTTTTTGGTTTTGTTTTTGTAAAAGTAGAACATGTTTTTGAGCTGAAGTTTTCTTCTATATCTGAATTTTTGTTGTGTGTCTATTCTAGAGGTTAATGACGGAGGTTTAAAGGCATGCAGAAAAAGAAAGAAGCACGATCGTGAACGAATTTTTTGATAAGTTTAAAAAGGATGAGCGATCTGCTATTATTGATGCGGTTTTTGTAAAAGTGAAGGTAAGCTAATTTATAGAGAAGTCTTTTTATTTCTGCTGATGTTATTCAGATTAATCATTGTTAGTACATATTTTTCCAGGAATATTTCGATGAGAAGTTTGAACAATTGTTTAAGATTGTCAATAAATCAAATGAAATAGACAATGACAATTTTGATTTGAATAACCATCGAGAATATGATAGGATGAACGATTGTTACGAACATCCATCGGATATTAATGTTGTTGATGATGCATCATATAAAGTCGCAGATATAAATGCTACACATGAGGAAGCAGGTTTTGTAGGCGATCAACATGTTCACAAACAAGTTGAAGTGGAACGTTCCAGTACTGATAGATTAAGCAGAGATAGAAATGATGAAGAACAGTTAGCAACTGAGAATGTTGGAAGCAAGTAATGTGCAGATAATCAAGTTGAAGAACATGTTGCTCGTGATCCATCGTGTAAAGTCACAGATGATAATGCTACACGTAAGGAAGCGGCTAGTGAATGCAATGAACATGTTCAACAACAAGGTGCAGATGATCAAGTTGTTGGTACTGAAAAATGTGCACCGAGTTGTTTTTTGGAAAGCGATATTGGACAGGGCAATTTATTTGACGGAGCACTAGCTATTTGTAAGGAAATTTTAGGTGGTGAGATGCAGGAAATTGTTACTATAGGTATAAAGTGTGAAGTTTATAATAGTTCATAAAAATATCTAATAAAAAAACACAAATCATGAAACAAAACTCCAGCTGAAGATTTTGTTTTGTAACTGTCGAACTTCAGCTCTAGAGTTGAAGTTTTGTTTTTATAACTGTCGAACTTCAGCTCTAGAGCTGAAGTTTTTGTTTTTGTAACTATCGAACTCCAGGCTTCTTAAAGATTGAAGTTTTAACTGATCTTTTTATAATGTCCTGTTATATACTATATATATATATATATATATATATATATATATATAAACTAGTTGATCTACTCCCCCTCTTTATGAATATGTAGCGGAAGTTGAAAGTAGTTGTGCATCAATTGACACAACTTAAAATCACTTTGATGATGCTGAATTGAATGAAGGTAGAATTGAGAAAAACCTTTCACAGAATACTCCAATGCTACTCGATGTTGGTGCACAATTGAATGAAGTTGGAAATGCTAATATCGAGAAAGGCATGCAGTCTGGGGAAACCACTGCGGAAGACAAACGTCAAGGTATTCTGTGGATCATGAATTTATTACATTTGGTCGAAGTATATTTTTTACAGTTTAAAATTTTACATATTTTATTTTCTTTGTTATGTTTTTGAATGATTTTTCAGAAAGACTTGAGGCAGCTCAAAAAGAATTTGGTGAGCTTTTGCAGCAATATCAAAAAAGAGAAATACATTTATTCACACATGTTGGCTCATAGACAGGTGTGAAGTGTGTTCGTATTATTTTATAAAATTTAGCCAGTATATATATATATATATATTCGCATGAAGATACAGGGATATCTGAAGGTAAAGGAAATGGATTGGTTGGAATGCAAATACCATCTGTGTCGCAACACTTAGACCATGTAGTTATTTTTTGCAATTTGATTACAAGCTATTTTTTTGCCTAATGTGTGTTTTTTATCAGTTTTATTTATATTTATATTTTCCTTGCTTTTGTAGATCTCATCTGATGCATCGCAACTTCTTCCAAATCCTAAGAGAAGGAAGATTTCCAGTTCTCCTATGTGTGACACCAGTGATATCCCCAACTTCAATTTATGTTCATTTTCACTTGGTAGTACACAAGGGACTGGTTCAGAAGGTAATTCTGTTGTTGTTGTTGTTCGTGAAGAGATACAAGAACGTCGTGAACAATGGGGAGTTGGTCAAGCATCTGCCATGATGGCTGTTATTTCTCCCCTGTTGCTGACCCCCTCCTGCTGAACATCAGTAGTTAGTTATGACGGAACAGCAAGAAGAGCAAGTAAAAAGAAAAGTAGATAAAAAAGGGAAAAGGATTCGTATGGAGAGTAGGAAAGAATACACGAAGGTGTCCTTTCCATTATGTAAATCAAGACAGTGGATTGATGCAAAGATTTTTGAAGATGGATGGCAGTGAATATGATTCCAATCAATTCAGATTAGCTGGAGTTGATATTCTAAAACCATTCTTTATCGAGCTTATGGATCGTACCTTTGATCTTGCGGATGAAGTAAGTTATTAAGTTTGTTTTTTGAATTAGTTTTCAACTGTATTTCCCAAAACTTCAACTTATTTTTTATAATAAAGTTTTTGTACTTTAATTTGGAAAACTTCAGCTTTATTCATACTAAAATGCTGAAGTTTTTTAGATTATTTGCTAAAACTTCAGTCTAACCGTGCTGAAGTTTTTGACATGCATTCTCTAGTTTTTTTTTAAACTTTTAAATCAAACATGCTGAAGTTTTTTAGATTATTTTCTAACACTTCAAACTGAATATGCTTAAGTTTTTGTCATGTTGTTTGTAGTTTTTTCACATGTTATCATTTGTTGTTGTTCATTTTCAGCATATGGATGTGGGCATATATTACTGGCGCAAAAAATATATCTATCACCTTCCAACTTATCCAAAATCAAGATGTGCAATAATAAATTTAATTTTTGATCAGTATATGACTAAGCTGGCTGGTATTCATCCTTCAGAAGAACAGTTGGATAAAATTACAAAAAGGAAGCAAAAGAGAATGAAAGATCAAAAAAAGAGCAAATCAAAAGGAAAGAGGATATTCAAACAACAGGCTCAAGAAGAAGCGCGTATTCGGCCACTTACGGACTTTAGTTGGTTTGAGGAAGAATCAACGAAAGAAAAGGTGGCCAACTACGTAAAAGGCCTCGACCTTTCCTGTGGTATCTCATGGACATCTGCCAGAAATTGTTCTTTCCATTTCGACTTAAGCCATTGACGGGCTAAAAATGTACGCACTACTTTTTTATAATTCTGGACTTTAAAGATAAAATTATATATGTGTATGATTCCATGGGTAGTGTAACATATGAGTGCGCGGTTGAACATGTCCGAAACTATGCCCGGTTGATTCCACAATATCTCAAATGCTTCGAATTTGGGGCACACAATAAATTTTATGGGTCTAGCCCCATGGAAAAATTTCAAATTAAGTGGATGACCTCACCGCAGCAGACTAACAAGTGCGTGTTTTGCATATATTTTACCATGCATCTTATGTTTATTATTTTTTGCCCTTGTGTTAACTATTTTTCATGTTATCTTTGTAGTGTTGATTATGGTGTATTTGCTTTTAAGTCAATTGATATGCAGTTTAATAAAGAAGATGTCTTCAATTTCGATCAAAGTCAGACATTGACATTCAGGAGAGAATTTGCTGCAAATCATTGGGCTCATGGAAAGTGGAAAAAAGATAGCGGCTATGAAACTCTAGAAGAACAACAGGGACATGATTATGGAGATTTTGAAGAGTCTGTGTGTGAACTTTTAATTAGAGGATTGGTTGCACAAAATTTGTATTTTATGAATATACATTAAGTATTTTTTTTATTTCACTTTTGTTCATACAAATATGTTTGTGTCTTTTATCATGAATTTTAAGTATATTTTTGTTAAAAAAAAACTTAAGCATGAAGTAAATGACTTCTACTTTTTAAGCTGAAGTTTTGGTTAAAAGTCATAACAAAAGTGTCCACTGTAGGTCAAAAACTTCATCTTATCAAATGCTGAAGTTTTTATAAATACACTAAAAAGCTTCAGCACATTGCGCTGAAGTTTTTTGAAAAAGTTGTACGAAAAAACTATTGAATCCAACACAAAAACTTCAGTTTATTAAGAGCTGAAGTTTTTAGAAATGCACTAAAAAACTTCAGCATGTGCTGAAGTTTTCTTAAAAAGTTGTACGAAAAAACTATTGAATCCAACAAAACAACTTCAGCTTATCAAGAGCTGAAGATTTTAGAATACACTAAAAACCTTCAGCACATTGGGCTGAATTTTTGTTTGAAAAAGATGTACGAAAAAAACTATTGAATCCAACACAACACTTCAGCTTATCAAGAGCTGAAGTTTTTAGAAATACACCAAAAAACTTCATCACATTGGGCATAAGATTTTTGAAAAAGCTTTATGACAAAAACTTTATCATGTTTTGGTATTTTTTTTAACTTGATACTTATCTTTTTTGCATTTTCTAGCTACTTTTTGTCATTTATCACCTATATCACCTACTTTATGTGGCCTTATTTTTTACTATTTTTTTTATTATATTTACCAACTACTAGCATTTACCACTTACCTGTTTTGCCAACTACTTATCTTGTTACATTCAATTTCTCTTAACAAAAAATAGTTAACAATCTCTTCAGCATTTATAGATATTAAATTGATTAGGTTCACTCTTTGGCTATATAAATGATCTCTTCACTTAAATATTTCATAGTCATCCATAGACTTCTATCATATTTCTTTAAATTTATATTCAAAGAAAAATAAGAAAATGTTGGTAGAGACATGCTTATTGGGTGTAGCGGGGAGTTCACGGGAAGCAAAGATAATGAAGGAAAAGTCTAAATACTTCATATATGAAGGAGAGTGGCCAGATCAAACACTCGAGCTCCAGGACAATTTGCTCTTTTTACTAGTTGATAAATCTAACTTTTAGTAAAATTGTCCTGGGGCTCGAGTATTTGATGTGTCCACTCTTCCTTCACATATAAAGTTTTTTGGACTTCTCCTTCATTATCTTTGCTTCCCAAGAATTCCCAGCTGCACACCAGTAAGCATGTATTTGCCAATATTTTCTTTTTTTTCTTATGGAAGAAGATGGGAGTTGCTAAAAAAATCATAGTACTAAACTTTGTCAACCTGTGTCTGACAGAATACACTTTGCTGGAATTAAATTTGGTGAAATGGAGTGAATTAGCTGAAGACATAGTGAAGGTTCATGGAATTATGTTAAGAAACCCAAAAAGAGCAACTAGGACATGACTATGGAGAATATGAAGACACTCTGTGAATTTTTTGAATAGAGAATAACCTGTAAACAAAAAACTAATTTTTTCTTTTTTTTCAAGGATGTAAGCGAAACCAAAATTGGATTGTGTGAATATACATTATTTGTGTGATTTATATGATGTCTTTTAAATTTTTGTTCAATTTGCATTAATTAGTTTTTAGTATACTTGGATTGATTCAAATATGCTGAACTTCAGTATGAAGTAAATAACTTGTGCTTTTTAAGCTGAAGTTTTGGTTAAAAGTCATAACAAAAAATATCGAGTCTAGGACAAAAACTTCAATTTATCAAGTGCTGAAAGTTTTAGAAATGAACTAAATAACTTCAACACATGGAGCTGAAGTTATTTGAAAAAGCTTTACGAAAAAAACTATCGAGTCCAGGAGAAAAATTTCAGCTCGTCAAGTGCTGAAGTTTTTAGAAATAAACTAACTTCAGCACATTGAGCTGAAGTTTTTTAAAAAGCATTTACAACATAACTATTGGATGCACGATGAAAAACTTCAGCTTATTATGTGCTGAAGTTTTATATATGAACTAAATAACTTCAACACATTGGGCTGAAGTTTTTGAAAAAGCTTATGACAAAAACTTTAGCATGTTTTGGTATTTTTTTGTCATGACCCAATTCCCAACCCGGTCGTGATGGCGTCTCTCGTGAAAACAAGGACAGTCAACAGAACAATAACACCTGTTTTTAACATAAATAAGTCTAAATCATAGATAATATAATCATAAGTGCGGAATAAACATGATAAAACAGGGAAACCATCCCGACTTAGCTCGAAATGGGGGTGTCGCAAGTCACGAGCTAATACAGAGTTTACAAGAGAATGATACACAGTCTGGAACCAGGAACAAAGTCTGAGGATAATGTAAATACAGGAGATAAAGGGGAAAACGGGACTGTGGACCTCGACAACTACCTCGTCACTCCGGGTCTGCCCAGTCTGGAAGGAAATCAGCGCTCAGGAACGAACTCTGCTATACCTGTATCTGCACACATGGTGCAGGGAGTAATGTGAGTACTCTGACCCAGTGAGTAATAAAATTAAATAACGACTAAAATCATAAAATCCCATAAGGGCACAAATAACGCTATCTCAAGCAGTACAAAACCAGTTAAGTAGTAAACCAGTAAAGTTTCAATATTCTCTTCATAAAACAGTTAAAGACAGATATTCTCAGCCAGTAAGCAATAATCGGAAACCTGCCCCTCGGGCGCATTATCAACTCTCAGTACAGTATCAGACGCGCGGGCTCAGTGTCAGTCACACAATATAACATTAGCCCCTCAGGCTCACTCTCAAATCACATGGGTACCGCGCTCACTGTGGGGGTGCAGACTCTAGAGGGGCTCCTACAGCCCAAGTGATATATCATCATAAGCCTGAAAGCCTATATCATCAAAAGGCCTAAAAGCCTATATCATCATAAGGCCTAAAAGCCTGTACATATCAATATGAGACCTGGAAGCCTTCTCACCATACATTCGAGGCCTGAAAGCCTCCTCACATATCGCTCAAGGCCTGAGAGCCTCCTCGCATATCACTTGAGGCCTAGAAGCCTCCTCACATCACTCATCATATCCACACACATGGCTCTCGGCCTCAATAAGTCCAAAAATAAGCATAAGCCCCTCGGGCATCAGTGAAAACAATAATGCTCAGCTCAAACAACAGTTCAAATATTAGTTAAAACTCAAGGTTGAGTAAACAAATATAGTTGAGTTCATGAAACAGTGTAATTCAAATGGACTAAGTTCAAATAGTATTTTAAATAGTGAGGAAAAACAGTGATGATAGCTCGCAAGGAGTCAAACAGTCGGCAATAAGCCCCAAATATGGCAATAGGCCCAAGTCATAGCGAAAAACAAGTCATAGTCAAATACGCGATAAAATATCATCCAGACTGGACCGACTCACGATCCCCAATAGTAAATGACCTCGCGCTCGTCATTGGACGCGTGTCTCATCTCAACATAGCACCAAGTTGTGCAAATTCGGGGTTTCAAACCCTCAAAGCATCATTTAAAATCATTACTCACCTCTAGCCAGCCAAAAGTTTATCTCGATATGCCTTTTCCTCTAGAATCGACCTCCTCGCATGTCGAATATGTTCAAAACCACAAGGAATACGTCACAACGGGCTAAGGGAACATAACCCAATCGAAAAGACTCAAAAAATATCAAAAATCATGAAATTGGCAAAACCCGAGCCCCGGGCCCACTCCTCGAAAAATTACAAAATTCACATCACCTAATTCCTCGTCTCGCCACGAGTCTATACATATCAAATTTACCAAAATCAGAGTCCATTTGACCCTTCAAATTCCATTTTTAAATCACCAAGTTCCCAAGCCCTAGCTTTACTCTCTTTTGATGAATTTCAACCAATTTCCATGTTAAATCTATCATAATTTCATGTATTTAGGCCAAGGGACTTATCTCCAATCATACCTAGTCGAAATCCCCCTTCAATTCCGTCCAATAGCTCTCAAGCTCGCTTAAAATGGTGGAAATAACATAAGCTTTGCGGAACAAAACGAATATAAAAACCCTTCTGGCACCAGGGGTTTCCACTTCTGCGATCCCCATTTCCGCCTCCACGATACCGCTTCTGTGGTTATTTTCCGCTTCTGCGGAATTTCATTTAAAAATCCAAGGCCGCTTCTGCGACATACTTTTCGCTTCTGCGGACTCGCTTGTGCGAAAAATGTTTTGTTTCTGTAGAACTACCCTACTAAGCCATGGACCGCTTTTGCGACCCTCCATACGCTTCTGCGGTCCATTTCTGCAGAAGCGAAATTATCATATACCAGCTAAAAACCTGTAATTCCTCAACTCAAATTTCATCCCGTTAGCCATCCGAAATCACCCCGAGGCCCCCGGGACCTCAACCAAAGACACCAACACATCCTACAACATCATTCAAACTTGTTCCAATCATCAAAACAGATCGAACAACGCTAAAACCATTAAATCACATCGGATTCAAGCCTAAGTTTCTTAAAAACTGTCGAAATACGCATTTGATCAAAAACCCGACCAAAAAACCTCCGAATAACCTGAACTTTTGCACACACATCCAAAATCACCTAACGAAACTACTGCAACTCTCAAAATTCCATTCCGACCCCCGCATCAAAATCTCACCCATCAACCGGAATTCGCCAAAATACTAAATTCGCCAATTCAAGCCTAATTCTACAGCGGACCTCCAAAATCAATTTCGATCGCACTCCTAAGTCACAAATCATCCCCCGAAGCTAACCGAATCACCGAAAATCACATCCGAACCCTCTAACTCAATAGTCAACATCCGATTGACTTTTCCAAAATAAGCCTTCCTTAAAGAGACTAAGTTCTCATTTCCATCTAAAACCAATCCAATTCGACTCGATCACCTCAAATACCGACAATGAAGAATAGAGAAACATAGGATGAGGGAAATGGGGCTGTAACTCACGTGATGACGGGCTGGGTCATCACATCCTCCCCAACTAAAACAAACGCTCGTCCTCGAGCGGGTCAAGAAACATACCTGGAGCCTCAAACAAGTGAGGATATCTACTCTGCATCTCCCGCTCGGTCTCCCAAGTAGCCTCCTCCACGGGCCGACCTCTCTACTGCACCTTCACTGAAGCTATATCCTTTGATCTCAACTTCCGAACCTGACGACCCAAAATAGCCACTGGCTCCACATCATAGGTCAAATCATCATCCAACTGAACAGTGTTGAAGTCCAATACATGAGACGGGTCCCCAACATACTTTCGGAGCATAGATACGTGAAATATCGGATGCACGCTCGACAAGATGGGTGGCAAGGCAAGCTTATAAGCCACCTCCCCAATCCTCTTAAGTACCTCAAAAGGCCCAATGAACCGCGGACTCAGCTTCCCTTTCTTCCCAAACCGCATAACACCTTTCATGGGTGAAACCTTCAGCAAGACCTTCTCACCTACCATATAGGACACATCCCGAACCTTCCAGTCCGCATAACTCTTCTGACGCGACTGTGTTGTACAAAGCCTCTCTTGAATCAGCTTCACCTTCTCTAAGGCATCCTGGACCATCTTTGTCCCTAATAACCTAGCCTCCCTGAGCTTGAACCATCCAACTGGAGATCTACACCACCTCCCATACAACGCCTCATACGAAGCCATCTGAATGCTCGGCTGATAAAGGTTGTTGTAGGCAAACTCTGCAATTGGAAAAAACTCATCCCATGAACCCCCAAAATCAATAACACAGGCACGCAACATGTCCTCCAATATCTGAATAGTGTGCTCGGACTGCCCGTCCGTCTGAGGATGGAATGTTGTGCTCAACTCTACCTGCGTACCCAACTCCCGCTGAAATGTCCTCTAGAACTGAGAAGTGAACTGAGTACCCCTATTTGAGATAATAGACACTATAACCCCATGCAATCGGACAAACTCCCGGACAAAGATCCGTACCAGCCGCTCTGAGGAATAAGTAGTACATACCGGAATGAAGTGCATGGACTTGGTCAGCCTGTCCACAATCTCCCAAATCAAATCAAACTTCTTCAAAGTCCGAGGTAGACCACTCACAAAATCCATAGTAATTCTCTCCCACTTCCACTCTGGAATAATCATCCGCTGAAGTACACCACCCGGCCTCTGATGCTCATACTTTACCTGCTGATGGTTGAGACACCGAGCCACAAACCCTACTATATCCTTTTTCATCCTTCTCCACCAGTAGTGCTGCCTCAAATCCTGATACATCTTCGCGGCACTGGATGGATAGAATACCGCGAGCTGTAGGCTTCCTCTAATATCAAATCTCAAAGCCCATCCACATTGGGCACGCAAATCCAGCCCTGCATCCTCAATACACCATCATCATCAATAGTCACATCCCTGGCATCATCATGCTGAACCTGTTCTTAAGGACAAGCAAATATGGATCATCATATTGCCGCTCTCTGATGCGTTCATACAAAGAAGACCGAGAAACAACACAAGCTAACACTCGACTAGGCTCTAAAATGTCTAATCTCACCATCCGATTGGCCAAAGCCTGAACATCAACTACAAAGGGCCTCTCCCTAACTGGAATGTATGCCAAGCTCCATGGTACTAACTGCCTTCCGGCTCAAAGCATCGGCCACTATATTGGCCTTCCCTGGGTGATACAGAATGGTGATATCATAGTCCTTAAGCAACTCTATCCATCTCCGCTACCTCAAATTAAGATCCTTTTACTTGAACAGATGCTGAACACTATGATGATCGGTGAATACCTCACAAGATACTCCATACAAGTAGTGCCTCCAAATCTTCAAAGTATGAACTATAGCAGCCAACTCCAAATTGTGTACAGGGTAGTTCTTCTCGTGAGACTTCAACTGACGGGAAGCATATGCAATAACTCTACCCTCCTGCATCAACACACATCCGATCCGAACTCTCGAAACATCACAATATACAGTATAAGAGCCTGAAGCTGATGGCAACACCAACACTGGAGCCGTGGTCAAAGCTGTCTTGATCTTCCGAAAGATCTCCTCGCACTCATCCGACCATACAAATGGAGCGCCATTCTGAGTCAACTTGGTCAAGGGCGATGCAATAGAGGAAAACCCCTGAACAAACCGGCGATAATAACCTGCCAACCCAAGGAAACTATGAATCTCTGTGGCTGAGGTCGGTCTAGGCCAAATCTGCACTGCCCCTACCTTCTTTAGGTCGACCTGAATACCCTCGCTAGACACCACGTGTCCCAAGAAAGCCACTGATCCAAGCCAAAACTCACAGTTGGAGAACTTTGCATAAAGCTTCTCCTCCCTCAACCTCTGTAATACCACTCATAAATGATGTGCGTGCTCCTTTTGGCTACGCGAGTACACCAATATATCATCAATAAAAACAATCACAAACGAATCCAGATATGGCCGAAATACACTGTTCATCAAATGCATGAACACGGTTGGGGCATTGGTCAGCCCAAAGGACATAACAAGAAACTCATAGTCCCCATATCTAGTCCTGAAAGCCGTCTTCATAATGTCTGAATCCTTGATCTTCAGCAGGTGATAGCCTGAACGGAGATCAATCTTGGAGAATACCCTTGCCCCCTGAAGCTGGTCAAACAAATTATCAATGCAAGGTAGAGGATACTTGTTCTTCACTGTTACTTTATTCAATTGCATGTAGTCAATGCACATTCTCATTGTGCCATCTATCTTTTTCACAAATAGAACCGGTGCGCCCCACGGTGACACACTCGGCCGAATGAACCCCTTATCTAGGAGCTCCTGAAGCTGATCCTTCAACTTTTTCAACTCTGTTGGTGCCATACAATATGGAGGAATGTAAATGGGCTGAGTGCCCGGCACCAGGTCAATACCAAAGTCAATATCCGGTGGCATGCCTAGTAGGTCTGCATGAAATACATTGGGAAACTCTCTCACAACTGGGACTGAATCAATATTAGCAATCTCAGCTCCAATATCCCTCACAAAAGCCAAATATGATAGACAACTTTTCCCAACCATACGCTGGGCCTTTAGGAAAAAACTCACCCTGCTAGGCACATAGTCAGTCATACCACGCCACTCGATCCTCGGAATACCCGGTATGGCAAGAGTGACTATCTTAGCATGACAGTCCAGAATAGCATGACACGGAGATAACCAGTCCATGCCTAGAATAACATCAAAATCTACCATGCTCAAAAGCAATAGAACAACTCGGGTCTCCAGGCCCCCAATATTCACCAAACATGACCGATACACACGGTCTACAACAATAGTATCACCTACCGGGGTAGATACATGCACAGGTAAGGCTAGACACCCTCGGGTCGTACCCAAATGATGAGAAAAATATGAAGACACATAAGAGTAGGTGGAACCGGGATCATATAAGACTGAGGCATCCCTGTGGTAGACTGAGATAATACCTGTAATGATGGCATCTGAAGCAATGGCATCCGTCCTGCCCTGAAGAGCATAAAAGCGAGTCTGACCACCACCCGATCGGCCTCCCCCTCTAGGGGCGACCCCTGGCTGCCTGACCCTCACCCCTAGCTGGCGGGGCGGGTGCTGAAGAGACTGGGCCAGAAGATGAGGGTTGACCCCTCTGCTGAGATGAACTAGCAGCTCGACGAGGACACTGCCTGCACATATGCCCAAACTCCCCGCACTCATAATAACTCTCGGGTGCTGGAGAATGGGACTGAAGGGAACCCCACGCGCCAGAGTGACTAGCTGACTCACTCGGCCTGGAAGAACCCTGAACAGATAGAGCTCGTGATGAGCCCTGTGCTGGAAGGGCACTAAGAGATGGCTGACTCTACTGGTAACCCTGATTACCCGACCTGAAGATGACCTACGATACTCAGAGCGGGCCGACTGAGGAGGCCTGAAAGAACGACCTCTACCCTGCTGGAACTGTTCCCTAGACGGGGCACCACTGAAACTACCATAACCTCGAGGCCTTTTGGCCTCCCTCTCCTCTCTATCCTGACGGCGAGCCATCTCAATATCACGAGCAATGTCAACTGCATCCTCAAAGGAAATACCCAGAACTCTCTCTCGAGTCATCAGAACACGAAGGTGATAGTTAAGTCCATCCACAAACCTCTTGATCCTCTCGCTGTCGATCGGAACTATCCAGGAGGCATGACGAGCCAGCTCAGAAAATCTCACCTCATACTGGGTCACAGTCATATCTCCCTGGCGAAGCCACTCGAACTGCCTACGCAGCTCCTCTCTCTGAGACTGTAGTACCCACTTCTCCAAAAAGAGAGAGGAGAACTCCTGCCATGTCAAAGGTGCTGCACCTGCCGGCCTACGCCGCTTATACACCTCCCACCAAGTGAAGGCAGCCCAGTGAACTGAAATGTGGTGAAAGCTACTCCACTAGACTCCAAAATCCCTATTGTTCGAAGCATACACTGACATTTGTCGAGAAAACCCTGGGCATCCTCGCCCTGAGCACCACTAAAAATTGGAGGTTGGAGCCTACTAAACCTCTTAAGACGACGTTGCTCATCGTCTGGCATAGCAACCATAAAGTCCTAAACTGGTGCAGTCGGCTGAGCTGGAGCTGCTCCCGGTGTCTGCAATCCCTGCACTACCTGCTCTGGTGTGCGAGCAGCGAGGATCTGACTGCCTTCCCCGACCTGGGAAGTAGCTGCTGCAGTAGAGGCTGAAACTGCCTGAGCCAGGCTAGTGCATACTGATAATATCTGCGCCAAGGCCTCCTGAAGGCCCGGAATCACAATGGGCACCGCCGGTGCCTGAACAGGTGCTGCTGGAATGTCTGCAGCTATAGCCCAATCCTGAGTCGGGGCAATTGGTGGAGCAACAGGTGTTGCCCTCGCGGCTTCGCTTCTACCACGACCACGACCGCATCCACGGCCTCTAGTGCCCTCAGTAGGAGGTACTAGTGGTTGTCTATCTCGTCCTGTAGCGTGAGACCTCAACATCTGCGAGACAATAGAATACAGAAGTTTAGTTCTCGGATCAACAAAGTCGCACGACAAGAGTTTCAAGAATATGAAGTTTTTCCTAAAGGTTCTGCAGCCTCTCAGGGATAAATACAGACGTCTCCTTACCGATCCGCGAGACTCTACTAAACCTGCTCATGACTCGTGAGACCTAGTAACCTAGGCTCTGATACCAACTTTTCACGACCCTATTCCCAACCCGTTCGTGATGGCACCTCTCGTGAAGACAAGGCCATCCAATAGAATAATAACACCTCTTTTTAACAGTTACTTAGCATAAATAAGTCTAAATCATAGATAATATAATCATAAGTGCGGAATAAATGTGATAAAACAGGGAAACCATCTCGACTCAGTCCGAAATCAGGGTGTCACAAGTCACGAGCTACTATAAAGTTTACAAGAAATGATACATAGTCTGGAACTAGGAACAAAGTCTGAAGATAATGTAAATACACGAGACAAAGGAGAAAACGGGGCTGTGGACGTCGATAGCTACCTCGTCACTCCGGGTCCGCCTGGTCTGGAAGGAAATCAGCACTCAGGAACGAACTCTGCTATACCTGTATCTGCACACATGGTGCACGGAGTAATGTGAGTACTCCGACCCAGTGAGTAATAAAATTAAATAATAACTAAAAGCATTAAATCCCATAAGGGCACAAATAACGTTATCTCAAGCAGTACAAAACCAGTTAAGCAGTAAACTAGTAAAGTTTCAATATTCTCTTTATAAAACAGTTAAAGACAGATATTCTCAGCTAGTAAGCAATAATCGAAAACCTACCCCTCGGGCGCATTATCAACTCTCAGTATAGTATCAGCCTCGCGGGCTCAATGTCAGTCACATAATATAACATCAGCCCTTCGGGATCACTCTCAAATCACATGGGTACCCGCGCTCACTGTGGGGGTGCAGACTCCAGCGGGGCTCCTACATCCCAAGCGCTATATCATCATAAGGCCTGAAAGCCTATATCATCATAAGTCCTGAAAGCCTATATCATCATAAGGCATGAAAGCATGTACATATCAGTATGAGACCTGGAAGCCTTCTCACCATACACTCGAGGCCTGAAAGCCTCCTCACATATCGCTCGAGGCCTGAGAGCCTCCTCACATATCACTCGAGGCTTGGAAGCATCCTCACATCACTCATCATATCCTTACACATGGCCCTCGGCCTCAATCAGTCCAAAAATAATCATAAGCCCCTCGAGCATCAGTGAAAACAATAATGCTCAGCTCAAACAATAGTTCAAATATCAGTTAAAACTCAAGGTTGAGTAAAAAAATATAGCTGAGTTCATGAAACAGTATAATTCAAATGCACTGAGTTCAAATAGTATTTCAAATAGTGAAGAAAAACAGTGATGATAGCTCGCAAGGAGTCAAATAGTCGCCAATAAGCCCCAAATATGGTAATAGGCCCAAGTCATAGTGAAAAACAAGTCATATTCAAATACGCGGTAAAATATCATCCGGACTGGACCGAGTCACAATCCCCAATAGTAAATGACCCCGCGCTCGTCATTGGACGCGTGTCTCATCTCAACATAGCACCAAGTTGTGCAAATTCGGGGTTTCAAACCCTTAGAGCATCATTTAAAATCATTACTCACCTCTAGCCGGCCAAAAGTCTAACTCGATATGCCTATTCCTCTCAAATCGACCTCCTCGCACGTCGAATCTGATCAAAACCACAAGGAATACGTCACAACAGGCTAAGGGAACATAACCCGATCGAAAAGACTCGAAAAATATCAAAAATCGCAAAATTGGCAAAACCCGAGCCCCTAGCCCACTCCTCGAAAAATTAAAAAATTTACATCACCAGATTCCTCGTCTCGCCACGAGTCTATACATATCAAATTTACCAAAATTGGAGTCCATTTGACCCTTCAAATTCCATTTTTAAATCACCAATTTCTCATGCCCTAGCTTTACTCTCTTTTGATGAATTTCAACCAATTTTCATGTTAAATATATCATAATTTCATGTATTTAGGCCAAGGGACTTACCTCCAATCACACCTATTCGAAATCCCCCTTCAATTCCGTCCAATAGCTCTCATGCTCGCTTAAAAATGGTGGAAATAACATAAGTTTCGCGGAACAAAACGAATATAAAAACCCTTCTGGCACCAGAGGTTTCCGCTTCTGCGATCCCCATTTCCACCTCTGCGATACCGCTTCTGCGGTTATTTTCCGCTTCTGCAAAATTTCATTTAAAAATCCAAGGCGTCTTCTGCGACATACTTTCTGCTTCTGCGGGCTCGCTTGTGCGAAAAATGTTCCGCTTCTGCGGAACTACCCTGCTAAGCCATGGACCGCTTTTGTGACCCTCCATTCGCTTCTGCGGTCCATTTTCGCAGAAGCAAAAATATCAGATACCAGCTAAAAATCTGCAATTTCTCAACTCAAATTTCATCCCGTTAGCCATCCGAAATCACCCTGAGGCCCCTGGGACCTCAACCAAAGACACCAACACATCTTACAACATCATTCAAACTTGTTCCAATCATCAAAACAAATCGAACAACGCTAAAACCATTAAATCACATTGGATTCATGCCTAAGTTTCTTAAAAACTGACGAAATACGCATTTGATCGAAAACCCGACCAAAACACCCCCAAATTACTTGAACTTTTGCACACACATCCAAAACGGAACGGTAACTCACGTGATGACGGAACGGGTCGGGACGGGTCATCACATTTTTTAAGTTGATACTTATCTTTTTTGCATTTACTATCTACTTTTTATCTTTTGTCACCTACTTCATCTTTCATTTAAATTTGTTTGACCATATAGTAAATAATCTAAAACGTTATTTTTCAGGCTGAAGTTATTTTTTTACTATAGAAAAACTGTGGGCTTATTAGGGCTGAAGTTACATTTCTTTTTTCATTTACCACATACTTGTTTTACCACCTACTTATCTTATTTCATTCAACTTCTCTAAACGTAAAACAATAAAAACACCGAAAAAGTTACTTTTACATTTATAGATATTAAATTGATTAGGTGAACTCTTTGTCTATATTAACAATCTCTTCACTTGAAATTTAATAGTCATTCATAGACTCCCATCATATTTCTTTACATTTATATTCATCCTTAGTCTTTCAGCTTTTATTAAACAAAGAATGTTTGGTGGAAGCGCAAGTAGGAAGCCTAATTTTGATGAAATCATGCAAAAGTGGGAGACTTTAAAGTGTGAGTGGTACAATAACAAACCGATGGCTAATCTTATGATTTTGTGGGATCAAATAAAGGCTGATTGGGAGGCTCTTTGCCAATTAATCATTCTAGAACAGGCTTAACCTAGAACGTAGTTGTGGAGGTTATTTAACCTCGTTCGACGAGGTTGTGCAGCAGTTTGATAGTTTTCAGTTTCCCAGCTGGAACGACTATTCCAAGCTGCAAAACAACCTGAAGACTCTTCTTCCTCTTATGGACAGAGTAATCATCGAACAAAGTCAGTTGCGTGATAAATTTGACAAGTTGAAGATTGATCTCCTTGGATTCAGTGGTCTTTTGCCCGACTACCCTATAGTTATCTCCGATACTGATGATGATGAGATATTTAGAGAAATTAAGGAGTACTGTGATGATGATGATGGTGGTGGTGGTGGTGGTGGTGGTGGATGATAATTGTTAGTGTTTGTAATCCTTTTTCTATGTTTTAATGCTATGCTTTTTTGTTTACTTCAGCCCAGAGAGCTGATGTTTTTGTTTGTACTTTGTGTGTTGTTCTCATCTCTTTATGTATCAATGTAATTCTCATCCTCTTTCTTCTTAGCTTTCTATTGCATTATCCTTGTTATTTGTTGGTATTTTCTTTATACTTATTAGTTGGTTTTTATGTTAAGTTTTTGTATTTCTTTTTTATGTTTTTATGCTGTGCTTTTTTGTTTACTTTAGCATATTCATTAAGCTGAAGTTATTAAGTTCATTTTATATAACTTCAGCTTAGAGATGCTGAAGATTTTGTTTGTACATGCCTTTCTTTTGTGTGCTATATGCGTATGTGTGTGAGTGTGAGTGTGTGTGTGTGTTTTTGTTAAGAATATGTATTTCACATACTGTAACCTGAAGTTTTTTTTCTCACATAAGTCATTGCATACTTTTTTAAAATGCAACCAAACCTGTAAGCATGCACAACAAAATGAGTGATTTGTACTTTAGCAATATATAAAATAGTCCAAGAGCTTCTTTTTTTATTCCTATGAAAAAAATTACATTTCAAATATGTCATACAATAATGAAAGTCTAAATTCAGACCAAGGATTATTGAAGGTTGGAGTATTTTTCAATGCATTTCTTTGAATATGGATGAGATACTGGAGAAGACAAGCAAGTTGTTCTGTTATGCCCAACTTGTTTACATCGACTGCATTTGGTAGACTTGAATGGTACTGCTTCAGTCACATGTATATGCTTCTTCTTTTGTCTTCTTCCTTGTAAAATCTCTACATCGGGAGGTTTGTAATCTCAGATTGTACATTCTGTGGTATAGCCCATGATTTTTTATCTCCCACGGTATTCACATGTCCTTCATATGTTTTCAACCATGTTTCCTTTGACTACCAATTTGAGCAGTAATCAGATTTCTGCAAATATCTCTTATTAATAGTAGCAATTGCATGTGGACAGGGCAATTTATCAAGTTGGAATTCTAGGTAGTCACAAGTTCTCTCTTTTAAGTCCACAATGAATTCGATTCCTTCACTATTTATTCTGAACAACATTGAATCAAGGTTAACACCTAACAAGAAATAAAGAATTAAGACAAACTATATTAGTGTATTATTGCTTCAAAAAGAAAAAGTATGAAATTTTTTAAATATAAGCAGTAAATCACTGCAATAGATATAAAAAGTTGAAGTTAATAAATATACTCACAAACATTTAACAAGCCAAGTCCATCTTCTTAGTCTTCTCTTCTTCTGCCCATATTGATACTCTGTGAAAAGTTTTATTTGCCTTTTTTCTCCGTTTGTAAAACCACTCTCCCAACTTTTCTTGGATGAAATCTAACATTCTTAAAATAGGCATTTCTCTCCCTTTTAGTAAAACGAAATTCATTGATTCTACCATGTTTGTTGTTAGCATATCATAACGTCGCCGTGGGAACCACAATCGAGCCCATCTCTCTGGAGGCTCTTCCATTGTGTAATTGTATGTTTTCTTGTCAATAATTTTGAGTTGGGACATTAACTGATTAAAATCTTCATGTTTGTATGACCTTGCAACACTTTGAACAAGATTTATTACCGTGTCTTTTGCATGTCTTTGCTTTAAATTTTTCTCAAAGTGATAGAGGCAGATACCATGGTGAGCTTCAAGAAAACTTTTTTAATCCCATTTGCAATCGATTGGTTTCTATCTAACAAGAAAACCAACTCACGATGGACTTGAATTGCTTTTCTCATTTCCCCGAAGAACCAAATGTATGCCTCATTGTTTTCTGATTTTGCTACACCAAAACATCGAGAAAATATTTGATTGTTTGCATCCTTTGATACAACAAAAAATAGTACACAATGATATTTGAACTTTAAAAATGTTACATCTAATGTAATAACGGGTCTGCAGTAGGATCAACCAGCTACTGATGCCGCAGGAGCAAAAAACATGTAAGCAAATCTGTATAGTGAAACACAAAAAAACAAATCATAAGGTGTGAAAATTTTCAAATAGGAACATTTGAAACTTGAGGCTGATGGTTAGTATTGTCTTGATTATCTATTCTGCCCATCACTTTTTATACTTGTGTATGTTCCTGGGCTTTTGCACACCATCATGTATAGGTATGAAGGAAGAATCTGGTAATTCTCTTCAGGTGTTCCCCTTATGCAAGCAACAGTTTTTTGAATAGCACGCCATGCCTTGTGTTAACCAATGTCAATT
>MU694578.1:0-36428 GCA_026770625.1 Nicotiana glauca | reverse complement strand
TTTTCTACAAAGGCTGTTGTGACTTTTATCTTTTTTTCTCAAACATGTTCTATAATTTGTTCACTTATAAAATTTGATGTAGAATGCTTCTGATCTGATTTTCTTGCATCAACCGAGCATTCATGGATGTTATGATATTTTATCACCCTGAACAGTGTGGAATGTTTTATTCTAGTAGCAAGTACATTCCTCCCACATTTGCCCACGATCAATTTTAGCTTGTATCTCTTTGAACATGCTCTAACAGTAGTGAATTCAACTTTCTGGTTTATCTCCAAGCTGCAGAAAAATTTAGTCATGTTTTGTTTGTTCTCAAAAATTGATCAGACTCTTACTTCCTCAGGCAACACATCGTGCCTAAGTATTTTACATGGTGGAGATTGTTTCAGCTTTCTCCTCACTCTTTTTCTTGATTTTTGAGATGCACAAGAAGTTTCATCAATTTCTTCAATTCTATCTGATATTATTGGTATAAGTTCCACGTTTACATCATTTTTGTTGTTGCTTATCATTGCAGAAGGTAACAAAAAACTTTCTTGGATTGTGTGTTGGTTGTCAATTTGCATTATTAGTTGTCCTTCTTCTTCTTGGTCATCGACAAACTGGTATGAATTTATTGGAGGATGGGGTAATTGTTGCATCATTATATATTTTGAAGCAATTGTAATATTAGAAGGTTGTTGCTCGTTGTCTACTTCCATTATTGGTTGTCCTACTTCATGTTGATAATCAGCAAAAGGTTCTGAATCTATCGCATATGCAAGAGATTGTTTGAATGTTGTAGATTCTGAAGGTTACATTTTTTTTATGATGAAATGGTAATTGTTGTAGGCTGAATCAGTTGTAAGCAAATATATACAGGTACTGAGTTCTTCATCTGAAGTTACAAGCATTCCTTTGCTTGTATTTAGTTTGATATCAAACCATATTTTTAGTACATATCTGGTTGAATCAATATTTGCAACTTTATTAATTTTCTTCAGGAAAGTATTGAATGATATGTGCTTATTAAGTACAACAAGTTTTCTATCATGATACAAGTATTTGAAATCAGGAGTCCACCTACCATTGAAATTTATAACAACGCAAATCGAATTCATCTTGCAGACTATAGTTTTAGTTAAAAGTCATAACAAAAGTGTCAAATGTAGACAAAAATTTCAACTCATCACTAAATACATTAAATAAACAAAAGCTTTACGACAAATACTATCGAGTCCAGGACAAAAGCTGAAGTTATTTGAAAAAGCTTTAGGACAAAAACTATCGAGTCTAGGAGAAAAACTTCAGCTTATCAAGTGTTGAACTTTTTAGAAATGAAATAATTAACTACAACACATTGAGCTGAAGTTATTTGAAAAGGCTTTAGGACAAAAACTATCGAGTGCAGGAGAACAAATTCAACTTATCAAGTGCTGATTTTTTTAGAAATGAACTAAATAAGTTCAGCACATTGAGCTGAAGTTATTGGAAAAAGCTTTAGGACAAAAACTATTGAGTCCAGGAGAAACTTTTCAGCTTATCAAGTGCTGAAGTTTTTAGAAATGAACTAAATAACTACAGCACATTGAGCTGAAATTATTTGAAAAAGCTTTAGGACAAAAACTATCAAGTCCAGGAAAAAAACTTCAACATGAACTAAATAACTACAGCACATTGGGCTGAAGTTTTAGAAAATGAATTCAACAAACTTGAGCGCGTTTTAGCATTAATTGCATAGTACACAGGAATGAACATAATAAAGACAATTAAAGTAATAATTGTATTGTGTTGGGGGTATGTGTGTCACGACCCGGATTTTTCGCCCTCGGGAGTCGTGATGGTGCCTACTAATAGGAGCTAGGCAAGCCAATTATCAATTACCTCTTTTAGCGAACATCGACAATATTAGAAACAATGAAGCATTTAATAATAAATCGGAAGTCTCAAGCATAATTAACTGAAAGAAATGCGGAAGTATAACAAAATCCTCTATCAAAGAATAGTGTCACAATACTCACGAACGTCTAGAGAATACTAAATACAAGGTTCGAATGAAACATAAAACTGTCTTCTTCGGTACAAATGATAACAAACTGAATAAAATAGAAAGGGACTCTGGGCCTGCGGACGTCCGCAAGGCTACCTCGAATGTCCCTGGACTGAAGTTAGCTCCCAATCAACTACTGCTATCCAAAAGTCGTTGCTCCGGCATTGTGATCTGTGCAAAAACATGCACAGAGTGTAGCATCAGCACAACCGATCCTATGTGCTGGTAAGTGCCTAGCCTAACCCCGGCGAAGCAGTGACGAGGCTAGATCAGACTACCAGATAAATCTGTGCAGATATATATAAAAGTACAACTAAATAATAGCGGAAAGTAAACAATTAAAGCTGGGAGGGGGAACATGCTTATGAGGTAGCAGATAAAACAGAATATCAGGAATAACAAAAGAAACTACATCTGATTTCTTTTAACACAGAGTAAGGGAAAACAAACCACTTTCACTTGTTTCAATTTCCTCTCGTTGCAGGCGTGCAACACGATCCCATTTCCTTATATCACATGGTAGACGTACCACTCGATCCCATTTCATAATATCACATGGTAGGCATACTGATCATGTTCAACTGAGTCTCACAAAAGACTACGCGGGCGTTGCAAATATAATCTGAGTATTATTGCCTAGAGTCGAACCACAAAGCATTTAACCTATCTATTACTATTGTCCGATTTACTAAATTCACACAATCTGTTTCCCCAAACTTTCTGATTCACAATGTATGATTTTTCTAACAACTAAAGACTAAAAGTAATTAACAGCTGAAAATTAACTAAACTTGATGTGTAAACAATTGGAATAAGGTCTAAGGCAATGGTTTCCCCCGTTGTTGATTTCCTTGGTTGTATATTTCTTATAACTATGATTTAGTTGTCTCTATCAATCATGAACACTCCAGCTATCATAAATCTTTCTCAAGCAATTATGATAATTTACTAGACGCACTCTCTCAAGCTATGCTAGCTAGATTCACAATACGGTTCACTTAGATTGCACCCGAGGTATCGTTATCTCTAATCCAACCTCTAAACCCTCGGTTATGACTCTCGTCTATACTCCGGGAGTGATGTTGTTAATACAATCACCTAAATATGCACTCTCTCTCAAGTAGATACATAATAAATAGGAATGGATAATTGAGGGCCCTTTCAACTAACCACAATCAAAACATAGATGAACAAATAGAGATTAACAACCAAATCCAACTATATTAATAAAACAACCAAGTCAACCCCAACGGGTTCCACCAAAACCTTAGATTAAGGTATTTAGCTACTCATAACAATGGAGGAATAAACTACTAGAAGATTCATAATCAAAGATTGCAAGAAAAATAAAATAGAATAAGAATAATGATGTTTTGGGTGAATTCCCACACTAGTTTCTCTTGCCAAAGTACTCTCAAAATTAAGCTTTACCCTATGAAAACCTTGATTTTTTAACCTTGGGCGAGCTTGACTTTATATAGGTTAAGTGGGTTCTCTCCAGATTTTCGATTTTGCCCCTGAATAATCTTTTTCGGACTGGGACATGTGCGAGTTCGCACAGTACTTCGCGTGTCCTTTGTGCGTTTGCTCTAACATTCTTCCTCATCCTTCCTAACACGCGCGAACTCGCGCACAACTTCGCGCGTCTGTTCACGCACCCGGACCATTATTTCTTTCATTTCTTTGCGTCGTCCTTGCGCGCCCTCAGCTCCGAGGGGTCATTTTTGCTCATAAATCATTCCAATAGCCTTTTGAAAGCATCATATAAGCTCCTCATCCTGCAATGTATATAAATCACAATTAGAGCCTATTTTTCATCAATTAACCATATTATTACGTTGGAATATAATCAAGGGGAAGCATAAACAATAGCTAAATCACCTAGATTTCGCCGATTATCAACACCCCACACTTAATTCATTGCTACTCCTCGAGCAATCGAACTATACTCTCTAGAGAATCCTTCACTCAACCATTTTCCCTAATGCATTACACCTAGAACAATGTATATACATCACACCTAGCAGTGAACAATACTAGCCTCAAAGTCGATTCTCAAGTGCCATGCAATATTCACACTTCATCAAAATACTCTAGCCAGAAGTCAAGACTTGCTTTTCGATCACAAATCATATGCCCTCACAATCACATCAACAAAAACTGAGTTCAATCCAACACATACAATTCATATACTCACATATATCAAGGAAATCACTCACTCTCACAAACGAAGTCACATGCATGCAATTGGTACCATAAGCTTGCCCTTAATGTAAATCTCTACTAATGTAGGCTCACTCAGTATAGAATCAATTAGGAATTTTTGTCATTGTAATGTGGGCTAAGGGACGGGTAGGATATATTTAAGAATAGTGACTCAACCTCCCAAGCACTTTAACACATCACATGAGCAATTTTTTTAGCGCAACTTTTTTTTCAACCCAATTCGCATTCACGAACAATATCATCACACAAATATTCCCTTCTTCTTTAAGCACTCTATTAATTCATACCCACTAGCTGGAACAAGACACAATGTATTCATCTCTATTTTTTTTCCAGTTTATCCTTCTTGTCACTCAATTTCCGCTAGTGGTGTATTCTTTTACAAAACAAGTGCACCTTTCATCCGTTTATTGGTTCCACTCAAAAGCCTCCCCGCACTTATTTCCTTTTATTTTTTCTTCTTTTAGCGCTCTCACAATTAAAGTGCTTTAAGAGGTAAAAGGATCAAAACAATGTCAATTAAGAACAAAAAGGGTATAGGCTTGTAATGCGGGTGCCAAACAAAAGTCTAAAGGCTCAAAAGTTTTAACTAGGGACAAATTTTATTTTTGATAAGCAATAAAGCTCAAAAAGGTTAAAGAAAGCCTAAAATCATTTTTCAAACTGAGCATCACCTAAGATTTCGCTTCAACTCACATACCGGGCAAGTTCTAGACACAAGTACAATACCTGGACTACACAAACACTCACCACACATGGCATGTGACTCATTCAGATCAGCTCATCAAGATGCTCCATTACGAGCATTCAATTCAGTAACAAACATACAAATTAAGGCACTTTCAGTGAGATTCAACAATTAGGACTAAGTGTTACACTCTAGGATCTTTTGTGTTCAGGTGTGTCAACGCTATAGGTTCTCTTTCAATTTATAGCTCGCAGTCCATTAACCTAATCTACAAATCAATAAAAAACAAGAAAACAAAATAAAAACTACCTATGTCCGGTTCAAACTAAACCCTTGAAAAAGAACCGCGGCCTAAAGAAAAACCAAGGGGGAGTTGCTACACAACCTAAGAAAAAAAATAAAAAATCTTTTTGGTGTTTTATTTAGACTAACTTCCCTCAAGAAAATCATCTAAATGATCTGTTATCAGGAAGAGCCTACAATTTTTCAGTTTTTTTTTCTCGACTCAGTCCCTCAAGAAACCCGTCGAAAGGGATCCATCGTCGGGCCGAGCCATTTATCTAAATTAACAAACGACTCCTACTTAACATAAACTATCAAGTCATATGAAACCAACGAAACAAACAGTTAATTTATACAACTACATACAACATACAATGAAGGAATCCCTACCCCACACTTAAAAAATAAAGACATGTCCCCATGGCTTAAAATTTAAAAGAGCAGTGAGATAAAGGGACTTCCCTGAAGCTTCACTCCTGGTCAAAAATAGTTTCGGGGTTCACGTTGCACGCATGCCCCAGAGCTCGCAGCCAACCCATGAACTTCTTTTCCGACTTTACTTGTCGGTCAGCTATCGCGTCCACACGAGTGCCCAAATCAGTCATAGAGGTGCGTAGATCAGCAACTTCCTGCTCCAAAGCGGTAAACCGGGACACTCTGGCAGTTCCTAAAGAGGACGCTGCTGTTGACGGTGTTGCCGAGGCTGGCTCCACGTCTATTTGTTCATCCTCTTCCTCCTCCGATGCATCAGAACCACTCTCATCCTCTCCACCTGCTGCTGCCGTTGGGGCTGGCCCCGTGGTGTTCTTTCCAGGTCTAATCTTGTGGTTTTTTAAGCAGCCTGTCCACATGATTATTTTCGGGCACCTGCGCTTGCCTGTAAAGCTTAATCACCAAAGAGGGGAAAAAGAACCCATATATGCGTTGGGGGCATCAGATAAATATTTCATCGTGGATCACTTTGGCCATGTCGAAGGGAAAACCCTTGATAAAATACCAAATCAATACAACTCTGGGTCCATTCACCTCCGTAGTATTTTTTGAGGGAATCAGGTGACTGTTGATCACATACAACCAGCTCTTCGCCTCTGGAGTTAAGACAAAGGAGTGGAACTTCTCTCCGTGTTCTAGCCACTCCACCATTTTTCCGGGTGCGTAAATTTCATCAAAGAAGTGCTCCCACTTGGCATCTGTTGGATTTTGGCATACTCATAAAAGTATATATTAGGAGGTAGAGGATCGGGCAACTGATATGATGTGTGTATCACCTCAATGGAGGTATCTACCGCCTTGCGACACACCGTGACCACATTGTCCACATGCTCTGGCAAATTGGCATAGAATTCTCGCATGACCATTACATTAGCCTCCCCTGGCTCATCAATGAAGGCCTACAAACCCCGCTCCATCAACTCCGCATACATGTGGGGGCATCGTTCCTTGACCTTTGTGATGTCAATGCCCCTCTCTGAAATTGGCTGTCTTGCAGCCTTCTCCGCAAAACGGGTTTGAGCCTTTGGTGTGACAAATTTACTGCTATCATAGGGACGTGTAGGGGATGCTCGTTGAGTCTGAGATGTGCTAGCTTGGCAGCTTGATGATGGACCTGTGGCCTAGCTCTTTCGCGATGGTGCCATAATACTTGCAAAATATGAACACATTAGCTCAGCCCAACCAAAATATTGTGACTTAATGCGGTTACTTAGACTTCACACGCAAAATTGGTCACAACTACATAATCATGCTCATTGAGACCTTTCCACAAACACCTTGTGGGCAGTAGGCTCTCACAAGTCTTTTCTAAGTGTCTTGCAACAAGGTTCCCCCACAAAATCTCATACATAGCCCAATTCAAGTACCACCCACCCCACAACATATTTCACCAATTACAACACAACATCTAAGTACAACTCCTACAATAAGCATACGAATACAACAAACAAATCTGAAAATTAAAGAAAGAAAGAAAAAGAAAAGAAAAGAAAAATAATCTAGGGCTCATACATGTGGTGAAGGGGAATGGGGGAGATGCTAGTGAACTTGGGGAAGATAGTCATGAGAGGGGAATGGGGACAGGGTGCTGGAATTTGGTGAAAGAGTTTGGAGTGTTTGAAGGAGGGTTTGGTGCTTTGTGTGTTTGATTGAGAGAGAATGGGGGAAGTGAGGGGTTGGGGAAAACGGGGGGGTTTATTGATTGAGGGGGGTAAATTTAGTGTACAAATAAAAACAAATTAAAAATAAATAAAAAAAGAAAAAAGAAAAACTAAGACACACTAAAAAATGCCAGAAATTAAAGGGGGGCACGCAAACTCGCGCATCACTTCGCGCGTCCTTCGCGCGTCCCAGGCAGAATGCCTTTACTTGTGCGCGAAGTCGCACGTCTCTTCGTGCGTTTTGTGTGTTCCAGGTAGAACGTGTTTCCCAGGCGCATGAACTTGTGCGTGAAGTTGGAGCGAAGTCATGCTCCTGGGCATTTATTTTTTGTATATTTTTCACCTGTGTTGCTCTTTTTAGATGGTCTTTTCACCCGCCCTTTGTCACCTGCATTATTTAGTATGCAAAAACTCAAAATCAAACACTACTACCATCGTTGGGTTGCCTCCCAACCAGTGCCTTATTTAACGTCGTGGCACGATGTTTATAAAAATTTAATGGGTTGTCTCCCACACATCGCCTGATTTAACGTCGCGGCACGACGCAAGTAGTGGAGCCCTTACTCCTCATTCGCGTACTGGGTTCTTTTAAATTAGTCACCACTGTATCCCCTTTTTCTTCAGCTAGTCCAAGGTAATATTTCAACCTTTGCCCATTGACTGAGAACTTGTTTGTCCCATCTTCCGACTCGATCTCAACAGCTCCGCTTGCAAACATTTGCACCACTCTAAATGGTCCTGACCATCAGGACTTTAACTTACCCGAAAACAATCTCAACCGTGAATAGTACAATAATACCTTGTCACCGGGTTTAAAGTCTCTATCCACGATGTGCTTGTCATGCATCTTTGTCATTCTCTCCTTGTAGAGCCTCATGTTTTCAAAGGCTTGGTATCTAAATTCTTCCAACTCATGCAACTCTGTCAGTCGATTTTGTCCAGCTGCTTTAGGATCCATGTTCAATTGCTTCAGTGCCCACCAAGCTCGATGTTCTAGTTCCACAGCCAGGTGACAGGCCTTCCCAAATACCAACTTGTATGGTGACATACCTATTGCTGTTTTGAACGCAGTTCTATAGGCCCAGAGTGCGTCATCAAGCTTCTTTGCCCAATCAGTTCGTGTGGCATTCACAGTCTTCATTAGCACACTCTTTATCTCCCTATTGGACACTTCAACCTGCCCACTGGTCTGCGGATGGTAAGGAGTAGCCACCTTGCGGCATACATCATACTTAGCAAGTAATTTCTTGAAGGCTCTATTGCAGAAGTGAGTGCCTCCATCACTGATGATCACTCTTGGTGTCCCAAATCGGGTGAATATGTTCTTTTTCAGAAATCCGACCACCACTCTTGCATCATTTATGGGCAACGCTGCAGCCTCTACCATTTAGATACGTAGTCTACCGCAACAAGGATGTACTTATTGCTAGATGAGTTGAAACACGGACCCAAAAAGTCAATCCCCCACACATCAAACACCTCTACTTCTTGAATTGGTTTCATTGGTATCTCATGGCGACGGGAAACGTTTGTCGTCCTCTGGCATTCATTGTAGCCCTTTACCCAGAGGTGTGCATCTCTAAACACAGTTGGCCAAAAGAATCCGTCCTCGAGCACTTTCGCAGCTGTTCTGACCCCTCCAAAATGTCCTCCATATGCTAATGCATGACAAGCCTGCAAAATCAAAGATTGTTCTATCTCGGGGACACACCTCCGGATAATGTTATCAACACATATTCGAAACAAATGAGGTTCATCCCAATGACACATGCGGCTATCACGAAAGAAATTTTTCTTTTGGACCGATGAAAGGTCATATGGAACTATACCGCAAGCCAGGTAGTTTGCAAAATCTGCATACTATGGCACATCCTCAAGGCTAACTACGAGGAGCTGCTCGTCTAGAAAGGATTCCAGAATTTCTTCGACCTTGACTGATTTTTCAGCTCCTTCAAGTCATGATAGATGATCAGCGAACTTGATTTTCTGTGCCCTTACGTTCACGAATTTCGAGGTTAAATTCTTGCAACAGCAGCACCCAACGAATCAGGCGCAGCTTAGACTCCTTTTTCTTAATTAGGTACATGAGAGCTGTATGGTCAATATACATAATTACCTTGGAACCAATCAGATATGATCGGAACTTGTCAAAAGCAAACACAATTGCCAACATCTCTTTCTCCATCACTGTGTAGTTGAGTTGTGCACCGTTTAGCGTTTTTCTTGCGTAGTAAATCAGGTGCATCAGCTTATCTTTTTGCTGCCCCAAAACGGCTCCTATAGTATGGTCGCTGGCATCACACATGAGCTCAAATGGTTGCTCCCAATTGGGTGCAACAATGATGGGTGCAGTTATCAACTTCTTCTTCAGTTCCTCAAATGCCAACCTGCAATTATTAGAAAACACAAAGGGCCGATCCTTTTCAAGGAGTTTGCATAATGGGTTAGAAATTTTGGAAAAGTCTTTAATGAAATACCGGTAGAACCCGGCGTGTCTAAGAAAACTTCTCACCGCCTTGACTGAAGTGGGCAGTGGTAACTTCTCAATCATGTCAACCTTAGCATGGTCGACCTCAATTCCTTTTCTGGACACTCGATGTCCTAGGACTATCCCTTCTTGTACCATAAAATGGCATTTCTCCCAGTTTAGCACTAAGTTTGTCTCCACACATCTTTTGAGCACTCTGCTTAAGTTGTGAAGACAGTTTTCGAATGAATCTCCCACCACGGAGAAATCATCCATAAAGACTTCCATAATGTCCTCTACCATATATGTGAAGATGGCTAGCATGCACAGTTGAAAATTCATTGGTGCGTTGCAAAGCCCAAAGGACATTCTCCGAAAGGCAAAGATGCCATACGGACAGGTGAAGGATGTCTTCTCTCTATCTTTGGGGGCTATTGATATCTGATTGTACCCCGAATATCCATCCAAGAAACAAAAGTGCAATCTTCCAGCCAGCCTGTCCAACATTTGATCAATGAAAGGCAAGGGAAAGTGGTCCTTTCGGGTGGTCGTGTTTAATTTCCAGTAATCCATGCAGATTTGCTACCCTGTGACTGTACGAGTTGAGATCAACTCATTGTTGTCATTTTTCACAACAGTCATTCCCCCCTTTTTTGGAACACATTGGACATGGTTGACCCAATTACTATCAGAGATGGGAAAATAATTCCCGCATCTAACCATTTGATCACCTCTTTCTTTACAACTTCTTTCATATTAGGGTTCAGCCTTCGCTTATGTTCCATGGAAGGTCTGTGCCCCTCCTCCAGGAGAATCTTATGCATACAGATGGCTGGGTTGATACCCTTTATGTCTGCCATGGTCCAAACAATGGCAATCTTGTTATCCTGCAGTACCTGTAAGAGTCGTTCTACCTGCACATCTAGCAAACAGGATAATATAATAACGTGCAAGGTCGAATCAGGGCCTAAGAATACATACCTGAGGTGATCTGGGAGTAGCTTCAGCTCCAGCTTGGGTGGTTCCTCTATTGATGGCTTTGCTGGAGGAGTGGCCCTTTTTTCTAGCTCAAGGGACTCGAACTGAGGTTCCCTTGACCAAAACCCTCGGCCTTCCAGTGCCATAACCCATTCAGCTAACCCTTCACCATCCATTTATTCTAAATTCGTCAGACATGCCTCCAATGGATCTTTCACAGTTAGGATCCTATCATCTTCTTGCAGGATTACATCCACTGCCTCCACTAGAGAGCAATTAGCATATTCACTGGGTCTCCTCATTGATTGCTGAACAATGAATATGACTTCTTTATCGTTCAATCTCATTTTTAGTTCCCCCGTCTCACAGTCTATCAGTGCTCTCCCAGTGGCTAAAAATGGTCTCCCTAAAATAAGGGGTATCTCATTATCCACCTGACAATCCAGAATCACAAAGTCTGCAGGGAACACGAACTTCCCCAATTGCACCAGCACATCATCAAGAATACCAGTTGGTCTTTTCATAGTGCGATCAGCCAGCTGTAGCAGCATAGAAGTCGATCTAGCTCTGTCAATGCCCAGTTTAGTGTACACTGCCAGCGGCATGAGATTTATTCTGGCTCCCAAATCACACAATGCCTTTGCAAAGGCATAACTTCCAACTGTGCATGGAATAGTAAAGCTACCTGGATCGGACATCTTTTGAGCCATCGGTGTTTCCACCACTGCACGGTCTGTGTTAGAGTGATGGTGGATAGATCCTGAAAATCAAACTTCCGAGACATTAGATCTTTCATCATCTTGGCATAACCGGACATCTCCCTCAAGGAATCCATCGGAGGAATATTCAACTGAATTTGACGCAGCATCTCCATGAACTTTTTGTATTGGTCTGCCTTCTTTTGTTTGACCAGCCTCTGAGGGAAGGGTGCAGATATCACCCTTTGTGCATTGCTTGCTGGCTTTTCTCTGTTAGGATTTTCTGGCACAAGAGGTGCCACCTATTCTGCAACTTGCTCGTTCTCTTTTTCTTTGTCTTTTTCCTCCTGACTCTGCTCAACCACTACTTCAGTAAGTGCTGTTGGTTCTTCTACCTCTAATTGAACTGGAGTGGCTGGTGTAGTATTCTTGCTGGCTTGTGCAATTTCCTGCTCTCTATCTAAATCTCTACCATTCTGGAGACTGACTGCCATCAGCTGATTCGGGTTTTACTCCTTGGGGTTTATGTTTGTGTCTGCAGGTAAAGTTCCCAAAGGACGGTTGTTCAAAGCCATGGACAGCCGACCCAGCTGCGTTTCAATATTCTTTATGGCTGAATCATGCACTGCCAATTTTTCCTGCACTTTATTATTTGTCCCAATAAGTTGCTGAAGCATACCCCTGATTTCAACCATGTTGTTATCTTGCTACTGAGGGGGTGGTTGATAAGCTAATTGTTACTGATTTTGCTGTGGATAACCCTACGGTTTCTGATAAGGTACTAGCACTAATTGGTTTTAAGGGTGCATACCCCCAGGCTACTGCATATTAGGCATGTACTGCTGGTTTTGGTACGGTTTCCACTGCTGTGCTCCTTGTCTCTTACCCCCATAGTTGTTACATAATTCATATCTTCCCGTGCCCCTTGATTTTCACCTTCTCCGCTCCATGAACACACACAGTACTGATTAATACACGGTGTACACAGTCCTCCATTCGTTGTATCAACGATATGCACCTGTTTCCATCTCATCAATCTTCTTTGTCAGTAAGCTCATCTGGGTCAGGAGTGTGGCCATGTTCTCTTCCTGTGAATTATTGGGATCAAGTGGAACTGAATGCACTATGGGTGCCAGTGTTGTACCTCTAGTCATCCATCCCGCATTTTGTGACATCTTATCAAGAAGAATTTTGCACTATGTGAATGTTTTACTTAAGAAAGCACCTTCAGCTGAAGCATCCACATTCGCTTTCAAGTTGTCAGCTAGACCGATGTAGAATCTCTAGCCGAGCATCTGGTCTGGAATGCCATGATGAGGACATTTCACTAGCATCCCTATAAATCTTTCCCAAGTTTCTTGCAAGGACTCAGTGGAATGCTGCTTATACTGCAATATGTCATCGATCTGTTATGCAGTCTTATTAGGCGGATAGAACTTGTTCAGGAACTGCTTAACTAATTCCTCCCATGTGGTAATAGAGTTGATAGGGAGCAAATTTAACCAAGTCTGAGCTACCCCAGTTACTGAGAATGGGAACAATAGCAGTTTGATAGCTTCCGGGGTTGCATTTGGCTGTCTTTGCGTCATACAAATTGACAAAAAGTTTTTCGAGTGTTGTGTGGGTCTTCAATGTGTGACCCAGAGAACAGTCCCTTATTCTGCAGTAGATACAGCATGTTGTTGGTGATCTGGAATGTCTCCGCTTGAATTGCGAGTACAGCTATGGCAGTGGCCAGATTGTCAGCTGTGGGTTGTGCCCAGTCATAAAGTATAGCTTCGGGCACAAGAGGTGCCACTCCTCTGACATTTAAGTCAGCTAACTCATTTCTGATGTTTTCATTGACATTATCTACGTCACCTACGTCAAATTTGAGTCGGTGTATTTGTTGAGGTTGTTGAAGTCTTTTGTTGGCACGGTTCAATGCCCTGAATGTTTTCTCAGGGTCTGAGAGTCCTTCTAGTAGTTCTCTAGTCCTCAAAGAATTTCTAGGCATACACCTGCTTTCCACAAGATTTCAAACATTAGAATTTCAATGAAAAGATTGGGTATAGAGAAAACTGACTATACTTAGAATTTTTGTACTTCTTTCAATTGTAATTGATAACACCGCGCCAAAATTTGATCACGCTCAATTGAGTCTCGCAAAAGACTACGCAGGCGTTGCAAATATAATCTGAGTATTATTGCCCAGAGTCGAACCACATTGAATTAACCTATCAATTACTATTGTCCGATTTACTAAATTCACACAATCTGTTTCCCCAAACTTTTTGATTCACAATGTATGATTTTTCTAACAACTAAAGACTGAAAGTAATTAACAGCTGAAAATTAACTAAACTTGATGTGTAAGCAATTGGAATAAGGTCTAAGGCAATGGTTTCCCCCGTTGTTGATTTCTTTAGTTGTATATTTCTTATAACTATGATTTAGTTATCTCTATCAATCATGAACTCTCCAACTATCATAAATCTTTCTCAAGCAATTATGATAATTTACTAGACGCGCTCTCTCAAGCTATGCTAGCTAGATTCACAATACGGTTCACTTAGATTGCACTCGAGATATCGTTATCTCTAATCTAACCCTAAACCCTCGGTTATGGCTCTCATTTATACTCTGGGAGTGATGTTGTTCATACAATCACCTAAATATGCACTCTCTCTCAAGTAGATACATAATAAATAGGAACGGATAATTGAGGGCCCTTTAATCTAACCACAATCAAAACATAGATGAACAAATAGAGATTAACAACCAAATCTAACTATATTAATAAAACAACCAAGTCATCCCTAATGGGTTCCACCAAAACCTTAGATTAAGGTATTTAGCTACTCATAATAATGGAGGAATAAACTACTAGAAGATTCATAATCAAAGATTGCAAGAAAAATAACAGAGAATAAGAATAACGATGTTTTGGGTGATCTCTCACACTTGTTTCTCTTGCTAAAGTACTCTCAAAATTAAGCTTTACCCTATGAAAACCTTGATTTTTTAACCTTGGGCGGGCTTGACTTTATATAGGTTAAGTGGGTTCTCTCCAGATTTTCAATTTTGCCCCTGAATAACTCTTTTTCGGACTGGGACACGCGCGAGTTCGCGCAGTACTTCGCGCGTCCTTCACGCGTTTGCCCTAACATTCTGCCTCAGCCTTCCTAACACGCGCGAACTCGCACGCAACTTTGCGCGTCTGCTCGCGCACCTGGACCATTATTTCTTTCATTTCTTTGCCTCGTCCTTGCGCGCACTCAGCTCCGAGAGGTCATTTTTGCTCATAAATCATTCCAATAGCCTCTTGAAAGTGTCATATAAGCTCCTCATCCTACAATGTATACAAATCACAATTAGAGCCTATTTTTCATTAATTAACCATATTATTACGTTGGAATATAATCAAGCGGAAGCATAAACAATAGCTAAATCACCTAGATTTCGTCTATTATCACATACCACTCGATCCAATTTCATAATATCACGTGGTAGGTGTACCACTCGATCCCATTTCATAATATCACGTGGTAGGCATACCACTCGATCCCATTTCATAATATCACATGGTAGGCGTACCACTCGATCCCATTTCATAATATCACGTGGTAGGCATACCACACGATTCCATTTTAAAATATCACGTGGTAGGCGTACCACTCGATCCCATTTCATAATATCACGTGGTAGGCGTACCACTCGATCCCATTTCAAAATATCACATGGTAGGCGTACCACTCGATCCCATTTATTTCAACATAATACACAATATAATCCCGGCAAGGGAGAAAGATGTCATAATAAACTATCCCGGCGAGGGAACAAGATAATATAATAAACTATCCCAGCAAGGGAACAAGATAATATAATAAACTATCCCGGCAAGGGAGGTCCAACTATAACCAAACTTATTCAATTTCTACCTAACACAATTAAATCAATACTCAGTCTCAACGATTACTGGCTCAGTGTTAAAGATTTCCAACCAAGTCCTCATAAACAACAATTAAGAAATTCGATAATTTAGCAATTTAGGACTTACGGTCATGCTCGATACCAGTGTATAGATACTCGTCACCATGCCTATACACCGTACTCGACAAATAGCAACTAGCAAATAAGACTCTACTCTTATTCCCTCAAGCCAAAGTTAGACCAAACACTTACCTCAACCTCCACGGCTAAATCAATCCACAACGACCTCTTTCCCTTTCGAATTCGGCTCCAACATAATCAAATCTATGAAATAACGACTTTATAGTATTAATAATAGCTAAACAAATCAAACCCAATGCCTAAATATAGATTCCCAACCTTTCTTCCAAAAATTCCAAAATCGACCCCGGGCCCGCTTGGTCAAAACACGAGGTTCGAACCAAATTCATATCACACATTCCACCTCGAGCCCGAATATACAATTTGTTTTCAAATTCGACCCCAAAACGAGGTCTAAATCAAAGAAAATTGAAAAGACCTAATTCTTCCCAATTTCAACCCTAGATTACATGATATAGGCTTAGAAGCTCACTAATTAACGAAGGAAAATGAAGGAAATGAGTGAAAATTTACTTACCCAAGTGGTCTTGAAGAATAGGGGCTTCAATGGATTTCTAGAGCTTGGGGGAGAAGAGAGTTCGTGAGAAGTTTGAAGAAAACCCGTATGTTCTGATTCTGAAATTTTAAAATTATAGCTGGGCAATTTTTGTTCTATGCGTTCGCGACCTACGGGTCGCGTTCGCAAAGAAGGGTGGACTGTAAGCATCGCGTTCGAGATAGAGGGCTGCTAACGCGTAGAGTAAATCTCTAGGGTCTGGGGTCTGGGCCTACGCGAACGTAATAAGAGACACGCGAACGCGTTGAAGGAAGCAGCAGAGCTTCGCGATCGCGATGGGCAGGACGCGAACGCGAAGGAGGGAGGGAGGAAGGCTATGCGAACACGAAGGCAACACTGCGAACGCGAAGGAGGGAGGGAGCAAGGCTATGCGAACGCGAAGGCAACACTGCTGTGTAAAAATTGCAGAAAAATCTGAAGTCTTTCTAAGTTCAAAACACCCCAAAACACCTCCGAAACACTCCTGAGCCCTCGGGGCTCCTAACCAAACACACACACTAACTCAACAACATCTTACGAACTTAACCGTGTGATCAAATCACCAAAATAACATCATAAACGAGGAATCAAACCTCAAAATCATCACTTTTTCATCAAACTTGATAAACTTTTAATTTAGATAATTAGGTCTGAAATACATCAAATGACGTCTGATTTCAACCAAATTTCACAGAAAGCGCTTAAACCATATATAAGACTTGTACCGGGCATCGGAATCAAAATACGAGCCCGATACCATAGTCTTCTAATCCATTTTCATTTCAAATTTCCATATAAATTTTAGAAAAATAATTTCTTTTAAAAATTCATTTCTCGGGCTCGGGACCTCGGATTCGATTCCGGGCATACGCCCGAGTCCCATATTTTTCTACGGACCCTCCGGGACCTTCCAATCACGGGTCCGGGTCCGTTTATCCAAAATGTTTATCAAAGTCAACTTTAATCATATTAATATCAAAATTTATTATTTTTCACACAGAATTCATATTTAAACTTTTCGGCTATGCACCCGGACTGCGCCACGCAAATCGAGGCAACTAAAAATGAGGTTTTTAAGGCCTCGGAAGCGCGGAAAAGAGAGAAAACAAGTGATGACCTTTTAGATCGTCACAATGTGTTAGTGTAATAATTACATTCCTAATCACATTCATGCACGTTTTTTTTAGACAACGTTTAAAATTCCTCTTTTCCTTTTCATATACCATGCAGAAGTTTTTTTCCCTATAAAAGCATGCTATACTTTGAGAGTTTATTCACTCAAACACATATATTTTAGCAGATATAAAATACAAAAAGGAGAAAAATGGATACTGTCATCAGGCAAATAGTGGAAGAAATGAAGTAAGACATTATAGAGGCCTTTGAGGTGAAACTGAATGAGCTCATAGACAAGTATGATATTGAGTTGGAAGAAATCAACAACAACCTTAATACGCTTGTGATGTATGCAAGATTTGATAATTTTGCTGATGAAGATGCTCGTCCATCTGGTAGGGACGACGACGACGATAATGTTGATGATAATATGGACAATTAGTTTTTCTTTTGTTGTTTATGTTAATTTATCCTTTTTAATGTTTATTGAAATATTCAGTTTTTGTTATAAATTTTTTGTGCATTTTTTTAAATATTAATTCTATTCAAAATCGAAAAATAGCAGAGGAAATGATTAACTTCAGCTCTTCTTGCTTAAGTATTTAAAGATTAACTGAAAAACTTCAGCACCTATGTTGAAGTTTTTGTGCAATATATTATTTTAATTTATATTTTTTTTTTACTCAGTGTAATAGGAAAACTTCAACTCTTCCTGCTGAAGTTTTTAAATATTAACTGAAAAACTTCAACACCAATGCTGAAGTTTTTTGTGCAATATATAATTTTAATTTTTTTTTACCTAGTGTAGGAGGAAAATTTCAGCTCATATTATTGAAGTTTTTACAGATTACATAAAAATCTTCAGTAACTAATGCTTAAGTTTTTTTTTGCGATATAAAATTTTAATTTATGTTTAATATTTAACCAGTGTAGGAGAAAAACTTCAGCTTGTTTAACAAATAAACAATGATAACACTCATATAACTCGTTTTAATGAATTTTTTAGATATGAACTAAATAATTTCAGCTTGTTTAGCAAATAAACCAACAATTTCAGCATATTTGTCGGATTAGAATGTTAGAAGTGAACGTCAAACAGATTTAGAATGCAAATTCAGCATATTAGTGAAGGTCATCAAACAACTTCAATAAATGAAAATTAGATGAATTTGAATACTTACAATGTATTTTGTAATTTTAATTTGAATCTGGTTTAAATCTGGTTTGCGATATGCGATCGTAGGAGAGACGGAGTGATGGAGGAGATACGGCTCTGGAATTTGAATCTGGATATGCTTGATGCATCTTTTATATATTTTGGAAGGGGTATAATGGTCATATTAATACGGATTTTTTGTCAGTTGATTACGAAATTAATAGTTTTTAAAAATAAGGTATATGTTAAAAGGTGGCATAAATATAGGGTACGGCTGCAAATCACCCCATATTTTGGATGTCACTCTTGAAGTTTTGACCGTACTTGTTTCATGGGCAAAACTTTGAGTTTAACAAGTATTGCCCATAGTTTTCTCTATCGGCAACACTTTTGACCTTAAATATTTGAGTGGAGTCAAAAGATCAAGACCACCATCGATTTTCAAGGTCATTGTGTGTAATTTTAAGAACAAAATTATACTATTTGTTAGTGTCTTTTGAATATGGGCTCTCTAAAGTAGTGGAAGTGACACCATATAGCCACTTTTACCTATGTTGTTTAAAATATATTTACAGTTTATAATGTATTTCAAAATTAGTTAATTCGCTTATACTTAGGACACGACATTGATGTTCAGTCAAAAATACATATGTTTACTCATTATTGCCTCACATTCTAGTACTTTTAATCATATTTTGAATATTAATTATACCACTTTATGATTAATATTATATTTTAGTTGTGTAGGAATAAAGCGATTTGAGATGAAGAGATTTGAAGCAGAATTAAATAAAACGCGAAAGAAAAAAAAAGGGAAATAAAACAATTAAAAGAATAAAAAAAACGAGGGACACCCTTTGGGGTTTGTCCCCCAAATGCAAGACAAAAAAAAAGAGGAGGAATTATATTTCTTGAAGTGAAATTGAAAAAACGTTATTGTTTTCTGCGCCAAGTACAACGCTAGGTGCTGGCCTGGATGCTCGAAGCGGGGATTTTCCTAATTTATTCGGGACAAAGTTATTTCATTCCTATATGGTCCTAACTTGTGTAAAAGGGGCTCTAAACCTATTTTGAAAGAGGGAGAACGTTTTTTAGACAAACTTTTGATCTAGGGAGAATGTTTTTGAGACAAACTTTTGACCTAGGGAGAGCACAGAGCCCTTCTGGAGGCCAGATTTCAGTTTTTATTCCACCAAACTTAGTAGTTTTTATATTTTTTTGTATGATTTATTGTTTTGTTACCATGTCTATGTGGAGCTAAACTTTCATGTTCTAGTGTTGTGGTCCTTTCATGAATATTGTTATTCGGATATTGATTTTACCTTCTTAATTTATCATATTGGTTTATTTATTCAATATTGCGCTTAAATATTTGATTGTTTGATCACCAATTGAATACTATCTACGAATCTAGAATTGAACTCACAAGTGGGAATTCTAGATTGCATATAGGATTGAGTGGAGCAAGTACTTGAACTGGGCATGGGGAATGGATTCGCGATTAGGATAGACATATACCTAATTTCTATGCTTGGTTGATTTACAAGAATTATAAATGCGTCTTGTTAGTTTTAAATCTATAGACATATATGCGTTAGGTTAGCTTGAATAGGCGAGTAAGAACTCGACGGATTCTTATGAGCGATATTAACTCTGTCAATCAATAAGCTAGAAAAATTAGTTAGTCATTTTAATTGAAGAATATAATAGGATTATTAGATAGCCCATAAACCTAGATCGTTTTCATAACATTGATAATATAAAAATCTAATATTCCTCTGTTCAAAGTTCATTATTTGTTTTTCTTTATTTTAATTAGTTTAGAATCAAATATTTCTAGGTTTAATTCTTGTTTAGATAATTAGGATAGTGTAATTTAGTTAATAGTTAATCATAAGTTCTCGTGGGTTCGACATCCGACTTTTAGTCACTTTATTACTTGACGACCGCGTATACTTGCGTGTGCGTTTGGCTGCCTGAAATTTAAACCTCAAAGTTCAAATTTCAGGAGATCATGTCCTAAAGTTCGAAATTATGCCCAAAAATTTGAATCTTATGTTCAGAATTTTAAATTAGCAGTTCAAAAATTCAGAACACTTAAAAGTCTTGAGTTTTAAATTAGCACCTCAAAAATCCAGGACACTATGTTTTGAATATGAAATGCAGGATACATAGTCATGAAGTTTAAATGAATTAGTTAATCTTTAATACTTTGTAAATTATGAATATAAGTTAATAACCGGCTTAAAAGTGACAACCGGTACACTTCGCCCCACAGAATTATGACTGCCCAGTAGCACAATCAAGTTTCCTTTGCCCAAATTCGATTCTCTCTGTTGCGTTTACCCTATTAAACGTCACGTCTCTATTGGATAAATATGAAAAATTATTTCTCATACATTATTTCTATTTTTTCTATTCAATCTAAAAGAACACAGTACAATATGCAGAATATAATATAATTTCAATATTAATTAAAAATATATAATAGTATTGCGTAAATGCGGATAGAAGCAGATAATATTACGATATTGGTAACAAAAAATGAAAATGCTTTCATATTCTAAGCGTTTGGACATAAGAATTGTAAAATTTATAAAATGGTGAAAAAAAATTTCAAGTGAAAATGATATTTACAATTTAGAGTTATATTTGGACATAAATTTTAGTTTGGGTTATTTTTGAAGTTCTGTGAGTGATTTGAATCAGTTTTTTGCAGTTTTTCAAATTTTCAAAAATTTTCAAAATACATTTTCAAGTGAAAATTGAAAATTTTATGAACAAACGTTGATTTCGGAAAAAATAATTTTTTTTTTGGAAAAATCTTCCATCAAATTTTATGTCCAAACGGGCACAAAATTTGGCAAGCCCAGCTGAGATTGCTAATTCGGCCTAACTTAAAAGTGCATGTAACTGTGTGTAATTATTTTAATTTCTGTTAGTGGGCAAGCACGTATGACAACTAAGCTAAAGAGCAAGCCAACTTGCTGTATTTAGATCAACAATTTTAGTGGTGTGTTATTTATAAAGGAATATGCAAAATACATGTATAGAAGTAGAATGAGACTGGAAAATAAATTAAATCATTACTGGCAGATGAATAGATGGAAAAAAATATATATGCACATTTTGTTTGTATTTTACACTTGTATGCAATAACCTCATTTACTTTTTTGGTTTGAAGTGTCGAGAGGTTTGAGTCTACGTTTTGCATTACTCAAGCTGACATTCTTGCTTCCACTTAGTCCACCATCGTTCGTGCGTCACTGTATTCCAACTTGGTAGTTTTCATCGCCTTTTACAGTCAAACCTCCATTTTTCCGACCCGTTATTCCTTTCAAGGGTGGAGCTAGAGTGTCCCGAGCGAGTTCAATCGAACCCAATACTTTTAGTTCGAACCCTATATTTATCTTTAAAAATTTATTAAATATATATAAGTTATTCATTTAGATCCCAATAGTTTAAAAAGATTAGAATTCCGAACTCATACATTTAAAATTTTGGCTCCGCTTTTAATCTCTCCTGTTTGGCTCTAATACATTTGAAACTTGTAATTGACTAGTTGTAATTGGATTTCAACTATTGGTGAGGTGGTCATACCATCCTTCCTACTTTTTACGTTTTTGCCAGATTACTGAATGGCTGAAAAGTTTGTTGAAAAGAAGAGAAACTAATACAATAACATAGCAATAAAATACATATATAGTAGTAGTAATTAAGAATGGATGATTACCAAACTTTTGTCACATGGAAGGTTTGTACTATCGCAACTCTTTTAGTGCTGTTTTTCATTTAGAGGCAATTCCTTATAGAGTAAAATGATATAATAGACTTTATGGTTAAATGGGCCAAACTCCATAATTTTGTAACTCATTTAATTTAACAGTAATAATTCGGCATATGCATGAAAATCTCCTAAAATGTGCCAGCACTATTGGCTATTGCATGTTTTTATGTGTAACCAATAGAATCGGTGCAAGGCTTAGTTGTCACGTTATTTATGCGTTTGGTAAACACGCAAAAATACTTATAACTTGAATTCGTCCCCAATTGGTTGGCGGTAGAGATAACATTTTGAGTTCAAACACATTTGACTCACCCGCCCAAGGTTGATCTGATCATTAACTAGCCCATTTGTTGAACTCAATCTATTTTGAACCAGTTTATCTCAACCTACCCATCAAAAGTTAGGTTAAATTTTAGCCTACATTGATCCATGAGTAACTTTGCAAATAATTTTCTTTTTGTTTGATATATTATATGACCACAACAAAAGAAAAAAAGTCTTGTTTGATAACAAAATAATTTTGACAGCTTCATACGCATCTTGTTCTTCCTCCTAATCCATGCGCTCCTTTCTTCCTCCTCCTCTTCTTCTTTTCTCTCTCAAACACATGAAACTTTGTGTAAGTATTATTACAGATTGTGACTTGTTGAATCAACTTGCATTAGTCGCCCGATCAACGTGATTGAAGGCAACAAGAAACGCATGAGTAAACAAGCTTTCCTTGAGATGATCTTTGTGTTAGCCATGCTGATGGACAGATTGTGAAGTACGAGCGTGTAATAAATGAGGAGGCAAATGCAATGCTCAGGTAGATAATGAAACAAGATTCTTCCCCCTCGGTTAGAGAACTTCAGCAACAGTACTCCTCAAAGTATACTCATTGCAAGTGCAAGTGCAACTTCAGCTGATGGAGCTCAACACTTGCCTCCTGTTTCACATATGACTATAAATACTTGCAGCTTCAGCTGTTGGAGCTCCTAGAATAATCGAGCTGAAGTTCAGCAAATATAAACAAAAAGTTCAGCTCCTAGAATGCTGAAGTTCAGCAAATTCAAAACAAACTTCAGCTCACCAAATACTAAACAAGCTTTCAGCTCCTAGAATGCTGAAGGTCGGCAATTACAAAATAAAAACTTCAGCCAAAACATGTTGTAGTTTACAAAACATGCTTAAACTTGCGTGATTGACTTTGCTATTTCAGGCCCGTATGTCTGAAGCTACCCGAAAAGTGGGTATGCTTCCATTTTTTTTTTAAAGTGGATATAAATTAAAAGGTGATCCAAAAATTGAGTATAGATGCAAATACTCTAATAATAGTAGAAACAAGAAAACGAAATGAAATATTAAAAAGTTCTTTTTTGTAGATAAGTGGCGTAAGATATTTCAGAGTTTGCCGCAGAATTCAGTGTTTGCAGTTAAATTATATATGCTAAAAAGAATTACTACCAAAATTTAATTAATTGATTCAACTTTTAACGTTCTTTGACACTTGATATAATTTTTAAAATTATGAGTTTAACATTTTGATATTTGTTAAAATTTAGTGACTTCTCTCTCGCTCGCACACACATGCACGTATATTTTGAAAAAAAAAAATAATGGGTTCAGTTAAACTTGTTAAGTTGCTAATTGAAGGTACTCCCTCTGTCGCATATTATCTGTCATGATTCTTTATGCACATTCCTTAAGAAAATTAGTTAGGATGGGATATTGACTACTTTAAGTTTATTCATGTCTTAATAGTTAATCTCTCTTCATTGAATATTTTCTCAATTTATGTTTCAGATGGTAAAAATTGTTAGGATTCCGGTATTTATTGATTGCATATGAGTACTCCCTCCGGTCCACAATAAGTGACCAATTTGCTTTAAGCACACCCATTAAGAAAATACTAAATTTAGACAAAATAGGTAGTGTGATTAAACTACCCTTTATTAAATGTTACATCATAATTTAATGTGAGAACTAAAAGACTTTTTCGGGATACATATATAAGGATAATTTTGGAAAAATAAATTAAATTTTTTCTTGATTATATAAATGAATACTTATTTTGGATCAAAATAAAAAAGCAAATTGGTTACTTATTATGGACCGGTGGAAGTACAAGATAAAGTATTTAAGAAAACAAGGTTGACTTATTGATATTTGAACAAAGTTATCCATAATTGAGGTGTTTGTATTCTTCAAGGATAATTATTACTAAGGACAAAAAAGAAAAAAAATTATCAATTTTGTCTTGAACTTCTAAAATGACAAATAATTTGAGACAACTTTTTTTAGTAACTATGACTGATAATATGAGAAAGAGTGTATATTCCCCTGTTTATGGATAGTATATTAAATATATTTCTTAAGAGTTTCAATGTCTCAATTTTAAATCAACTTGACTAAAATCAAGAATAATTAGCAATAGTAATGAAGTAATTTTTAGCTTGTAGTACGTACTACTAGAGACTAGAGTTAGGAGTAGTATATAAGCATGTGACTTCTACGTCAACGTACTTCCTATTCTTGTTTTAGGGAAGAAATATTCAGATAACAAAACAAACAAAGAAAATGTGTATAGCAGTGTTCATTTGGCAAGCTCACACTCAATATTCATTTCTGTTATTGCTCAACAGAGATGAATATCACAACAGGCCAACAAAAGCAGCCCATTGGTGGGAAGGTGAAGAAATTGTTGGTGGCAGAGATGAAGTTGCTAGTGGCACTTGGTTAGCTTCTTCACGACAGGGTAGAGTTGCTTTTCTCACTAATGTTTTGGAACTTCATGCCCTACCTCTAGCCAAAAGCCGAGGTGACCTACCTGTCCGTTTCCTACAGGTATATACAATCTCAGTTATAAGAATATTTACACTATCGCGCATTAGGGTTGAAAATTAGAAAGTAGTCGAGCATTTTTTTTTTACTTTGTATCGGGTATGGGTTTAGTCTGATAGTGTTTTATTTTGGACTTCTAGTGGGTTATGTTGTGTTCGTACTATTTTTTTCATTTCTAATAGCACAGTGTCACTATTACTGGTTATTTTATTGCTTTTCCATCTATTGTTGGTATTTTGCAGAGCAGAAAAGGTCCAATGGAATTTGCAAAAGAGTTGGTGAACGCAGGGAATGAATACAATGGATTTAATTTGATATTAGCAGACATTGAAAGTAAATCAATGGTGTATGTATCAAATAGGCCCAAGGGAGAGCCCATGGTTATACAAGAAGTCCATCCAGGTGTTCATGTGCTCTCCAATGCAAAGCTGGACTCTCCTTGGCCCAAGGTCAGTAGGATTGTTTGGTTAACAGGATAAGGATATTAATCTCGGGATAGCTTGGTGAATAAAGCATCTCGCATTCATGGAGGGTTTCGGGAAGGGTCACGCCTCAGTGGATGTGATGTACATAGTCTATTCTAATGCAAACATTAGTAGCTACTTTCACGATTTGAACCGTGACCTATATGTCACACAGAAATAATTATACCATTGCTCCAAGAATCCAAGGATAGAATATGGGATTGTACTTATCCCATGTTTGGGTATGGATATTAGCTAGTGGGGGCTGCGAATGGTGGGATTAGCTATTCCATATAGAAGGTTAGATAGTTAATTCATATAATATCTCAGCCCATAGGATATCCTTGTCTGTCCCATCTTATAACCAAATGACGTGACCCCTTAGGATTAGGACTAATAATAATCAAACTTAATAAGCAATTTGAAGTATATTTTGTGCTCTTGGTTGTTTAATTTCAGGCTCAAAGATTGAAGTTGAATTTTAAAACAATGCTTGATGTATACAAAGCAAGTGAAAAATCCATTTGCATCAAAGAGATGATAGAGGAGTTGATGAGAGACACTGCCAAAGCGGAAAAAGGCAAATTACCTTGTATTTGCTCTCTGGATTGGGAGTTGGAACTTAGCTCCATATTTGTCGAAATAGACACTCCACTGGTAATTTTCTTTTTGAAATTAAATAATCAATTTCCATTCATCCTATTCTTTAGGATAAGGCTCCGTAAAGTTGCTGGTAAAGTAAAATTAGTGGGTAGCATTGGCGTAACTAGTAAAGTTCCTGCCACGTGATTAGGAGGTCACAAGTTCAGCCATGCAAACAGCGTCTTGCAGAAATGCAGGTAATGCTGCTTACAATAGGCCCTTATCCAGTCTGCATCCCCGGACCCCGCATATAGTATGAACTTAGTGCACCGGGTCGCCCTGTTCTTTAGTCTAAAAATAATTTCATAACCTTTTTCTTGTTGTGATATAAATACATAGGGATGTTATGGCACCAGAAGTACAACAGCATTGGCAATTGAAGTGGGAGGACAAATAAGCTTTCATGAAATGTACCTTGAGAGGAACTTGTGGAAAGAGCAGATTGTTAGCTATTGGATTGAAAAGCTCCAACTGCAATAGACTGTTGGATTTCATATATTTGTTAGACAATTGGATGTTGAAATATGTAATATTCTCATGTTTTCTTTTCAATTAAAAATAAGATCAAATGAATATTGTCTTTGTATTCCATTTGCTATTTGTTTTTCATTTTTATTTTTCGTTGAGATTTTGTTATTTAATATCTATACTTGTAATCAAGCAAGGATATTGTTCTCTTTTGACCATTTCTATACATTACATTCTCCTTCGAGTCTCTGCCAAAAATCAGAACTTCTTTGAAACTTCAGACTCTAAGCATATTGCCTATCTAAAATCAGCACCAGGATGTTGAATTAAAATGGGATTTTTACACAAATAGAAAGTCCAATAAAATGTTTATTTTTTTAACCGATCGTTTTCATATTTGTTTTTATTAACTGATATACATAGATTATACACGTTCATATATATATAAATTATACATATATTATACATTCACTAGGTACTTTAATTTGAACGATTTGAGCAAATAATTATTTTTAGTTTAAGAGAAGGAGGACAAAGAAGAGGAGGAGGACGGGGAGAAAAAGAGGAAGAAAGGGAGGAGGAGAAGAAACGTGAATAAAAAAAAAGTTTTTTCCCCATTTTGCTACACTTTAAATACTTATAAAATTGGTTATGGCTTATATAGCATGAGTAAAAGCGCCATTACGTGCAAATACGGGTGAAGTATTCAAATAGCCTTTAAAGTGGATGATCTTGAATTTTTGTCTTCGTTTGCCCTATGGGAAGCATCAGTGGCCAAACCACATGGTACCACAATTCGTCGAAAAATTACACTGTGTATATAGGTAAAATATTACGTTTTAGAGGTATATAACACATATTGAACGCGTTTTGTCGGAATTTTTTTTTTTATTTTTTTCAAATTTGAATACTTTTTTGTAAAGTGTTGACCCTCGCTTGCCTCATGGATAATACTTTTAACTTTTGACCTTGAAGTTTTAACCCATGGAGCAAGCAGGGTTAAAAGTTAAAGACCACCTCAAAAAGTGTGATTCTTCTGTAATTTTTTGTACAAATACACAGTTTTATCTTGTGGAGATAGCGCATCCACAGATTTGGGTTGGGCCATGGCACATGGTTGAGGCTCTACTCAGAGCCTTGGTCCAGCCTTTTAACATCTAGCTTATAAGGATAATTATAGAGAAAATTTCACTTTATACCTATTAAGCCCAAACTATTTAGCTTTTAATACTCCTGCCTAAACTATTTAATGTTCTTACCCATACAACCCACACTATTTGTGCGGCCCGTCTATTAGCTAATTCTCATACCTGATCCAAGCTATTTCACCCAACAACCCACACAATTAGTAGATCCAATACTCACCATTATTTAATGCCTCGTTTATTTCGTCTTCTTCCTCAGTACTAAAGACAATTTCCAAATCTCCATAGCCAAACTATGAGAACCCATATTTTACCCAAATTCGAGTTTTTAATCTTTTTTTTCTTCTGATTTCCTTCTATGTCTTTGTTTAACAGTAATTTCTAGGTGAAACTTTTGCATGTGAAAGTACATTTTAGTGAAAGTAGGTTTTCGAAATCATAGAATTTTTATGTTTTTATTTGTACTTTTGTGAATCTATGTATATGGGTTGTTGTTTCACTATGGATCGGAAGCATTGTGCGCGTAGATGGTGGCCCTTGGACAACATCATTCTTCAACCCAAGTAGCTGCTGAATTTGTTGCCTCAGTCATGTTTGGTCCTAGTTTTTCATTATTTTTTTATTCTCCGTCTGTGTTTAGTCCTAACCCTAGTAATAGTCATGTTGAAAACACAACTGAAAATATAGAATTAGAGAGTGGAAAAGGCAACGATATTGATGTTTCGTTAGTCTATGGAACTCCCTACCAGTCATTACCCGTAACAAATTTCGAACCAGTCATAGTAGGTGTTACTCTGAATGATAAGGAAAAAGGTAAAGTTGTTGAGGATTCTGATTTAGGGGGAAGCCAACGTAAATATGTGCCTGAAAAAGAGACTCAACATTATATATTGATTGTAGCGATGGTTCTCAGTTAAAGAAGAAAAAATTGGTGTCTCACTCAAGAAGGTAATTAGTGTAAAATTAGGATCTGTGCTTTTGAATGTATAGTACATTGTTATTTTTTGATTTCCTGGTATGCTTTTGTATTATATTGTAGTTATAGTTAGTTGTGTCATTTTTAAGTGAATTTTATTTCTGAAGTAATTTATATGATCACGTTTTGCATTGTTGAGATTCCCTTGTGTCTATGGATATAGTGTGTGTGTGTGTCTGTCACGATCCTAGTTCGCCCTCCATGAACATGTCGTGATGGCACCTAGTTCCTACAACTAGGTACGCGTAACAATGCGGAAATAACAACCTAACTTGCGAAATAATTAAATAAAGCTAAATATATTAAAATAATAGCTGCATATAAGGCTGCTCGGCCTATACAACTCAAAATAGAATGCGAAAGTCTACAACTCAATCCCAAAACCCGAAAACTCACGGGAACCACAGGCTAACAGAAACATAGTACGCTGCGCTAACTCCAGAATATCTAAGCAACTGAGAGAAAAGGGATAAACTAAATACTAAAGCTGGAACAGAATAGAGACTCCTGGTCTGCGGACGCTGTAGATATACTCAAAGTCTCCGTGTATCTCCTCGCCTCAAGGATAGTGCGCCTGAGTAGAGGTACCTAGATAATCTGCACATGAAAAACATGCGCAGGAAGGGCATGAGTACACCACAGCGGTACTCAGTAAGTGCCAAGCCTAACCTCGGTTGGGTAGTGACGAGGAAGGTCAGGGCCCTACTGAGCAAAGTATAATAATAATTAACAGTATAAAAAATCTGACAGAAATAATGAGTACTACAGTGAGATAAGACAGGTCAACGAGGCAATAACAACTACACAAGAATAGAGGAAACATAAGGTAAATGCAGCTCAATACCAACGATAACAATGAGGGTCTCCCAGGATACCGTCCTGTAGCCCTTTTCTCAACTATCCAGTGGATCTCCCGGGATCTATCGGGATCTAACCCGCAGTCCCAAAGTAAATGTGCAGGAGGATCTATCGGGAATCGAACCCGCAGTCCCAAAGTAAAAAAACAAGGGAGGAGACACCGAAGTCCCACATCCGTAGTCCCAATATAAATGTGCAATCACAACCAGAAGGTATACGGAAACAAAGTACAAAAGACAAGCAACAGGTAGTAATGGCCTAGCATGCTTCACGTAGTACAGTCAAGCCAACTTAAGCAATTAGGCAAGTCAAATCAACTAAACATGTTTTTTTCTAATCTAGCACAGGTTATAATTGCAAGTAGAATAAAGCAAATATGAAAGAAATTCAATCTCAATATCTTAAGTAAAAACCGAATTTTCAACAATTGGCTCAATTACGCGCTCGTCACCTCGAGTACAAGTCACTCAAAATAACAAATAACAAATCATAAGGGGAAAAGTCCCCACACAAGGTTAGATAAGCCACTTACCTCGAATCAGCTCCAAAATCAACTCGAAATCACACTTCTGACGCGAGTATCCGACTCCAAATTGCTCAAATCTATTCAATTCAATTACGTATTATAAGCAACATCTCAAGCAATTGATTCTACTATTAAATTCAAAGATAAGACACAAAATTAGGCAAAATGACCAAAATGTTCTTCAGGCCAACGTCTCAGAATCGAATAATTTTCACATTTTCAGAACCCTCGTACTCTCACGAGTCTAACCATATAAAAATCTCCCAAAGCAGAGGTCAAACACCCACTCAAAACCCAATAGTTTAGCCTATGAAGTTTCACCCAATTTTCATCCAAAAATCCGAAATTAAGGAGGAAATTGTGATTAGATTAGTGAGTTTTAAGCATAAGGGAGTAGAGAATCGTTACCCAGTAGTTGCCCTTGGAAAACCTTCGAAATTGCTCCCAAATCCGAGCTCCCAAACTTGTATTTTGAAGAAAATGACAAACCCTTGGATTTTAAAATGTTTAATACTGCCCAGCGATTTGTTCAATGCAATCGCATGAACTGGGATGCGATCGCGTAGAGTAAAAATTTAAAGGCCCAGAAATTAGCCTATGAGAACATAGAGAAAGGCCTGCGATTGCAGAAGAAAGAGAGGGCAGCCTTATGCGATCACAAGAAATACAATGCGATCGCATAGAGGAAATTGGTCACTGAGCCATCGGTTCAGTTTGTTCAATGCGAACGCGGAGAAGGAAAAGTCAGAACTATGCGATCGCGGTCAAGGTTATGCGATCTCATAGAAGGATTAGGTCCCCCCCTAGAATACACTACGCGATCGCATGGATAGGGATACGATCGCAATGAAGAAAAGTTCTGCAATAGCTGAATGGATTTTTTGCAACATTTTCAAACTCCAAAATGCTCTGTTGAGCATCCGAAACACACCCGAGGCCCCGGGACGTCAACCAAACCTACAGACATACCCCATATCATCATTCAAACTTGTACCAATCCTTAAACCACCTAAAATAATGCCGGAACTCGAATTAATCAATGATTTGAGCCTAAGAACTTCAGATTCCATCAAAACACGTTTTTGATCAAAAACCTAACCAAAACACGTCCGAATGACCTAAAATTTTGTACACACATCCCAAATGACATGACGGAGCTACTGCAACATTCGGAATTCCAATTCGACCCTCGGATCAAAAACTCACTATCAGACCGTAGACTTCAAAAATTCAAACTTCGGCATTTCAAGCCTAAATGAGCTACGGACTTTCAAAATACATTCCGAACACGCTCCCAACCCAAAAACCACCTAACGGAGCTAACGGAACCATCAGATTTCCATTCTGAGGTTGTCTTCACACTGTTCCGACTATGGACCTACTTTTCAACACTTAAGCTCTCATTTAGGGACTAAGTGTCCCAAAATTCTCCGAAACCCAACACCGAATATCCCGGCAAACCAAAAATAGCAGAAATGAACTTAGGGGTAGAAGTTAATAGGGGATCAGGGCATTAGTTCTTAAGAAGACCAGCCGGGTCGTCATATCCTCCTACACTTAAACATTCATTCGTCCTCGAACGAGTATAGAGAACATACCTGAAGTAGTGAAAAGATAGGGTTACTGGCTGCGCATATCCCGCTCGGTCTCCCAAGTCGCCTCCTCGGCCGGCTGGCCCCGCCACTGAACCTTCATTGAAGCAATGTTCTTTGACCTCAACTTTCTGATCTGTCTGTCCAATATAGCCACTGGCTCCTCAACATAGGATAGATCCTTGTCCAACTGGACTGAACTGAAATCCAGCACGTGCGACTAGTCACCGTGATACCTCTGGAGCATCGAAACATGAAATACCGGATGAACTCCAGCCAAACTAGGAGGTAAGGCAAGCTCATAGGTAACCTCCCCAACTCGCCTCATGATCTCAAAAGGACCAATAAACCTCTGACTCAACTTTCCTTTCTTCCCAAACCTCATGATGCCTTTCATAGGCGAAACCCGAAGCAAAACCCGCTCACCAACCATATATGAAACATCACAAACCTTCCTGTCCGCGTAACTCTTCTGTCTGGACTGGCTTGTACGGAGTCTATCCTGAATCATCTTAACCTTTTCCAACGCATCCTGAACCAACTCTGTGCCCAATAGCCTGGCCTCACCCGGCTCAAACCAACCCGCCGGAGATCTACACATCCTACCATATAAAGCCTCATAGGCGCCATCTGAATACTGGATTGATAACTGTTGTTGTAAGCAAACTCCGCTAATGGCAAGAAATGATCCCAAGACCCTCCAACCTCAATCACGCAAGCACGGAGCATATCCTCAAGAATCTGAATAGTGCGCTCGGACTTACCGTACGTCTAGGGGTGAAATGTTGTGCTCAACTCCACCCGAGTGCCTAACTCTTGTTGCACGGCCCTCCAGAACCACGATGTAAACTGGGTGCCTCTGTCTGAAATAATAGAAACTGGAATACCATGCAGACAGACGATCTCCCAGATATAAATCTCTGTCAACCGCTCCGATGAATAAGTGGTACACACAGGAATAAAATGAGCAGACTTGGTCAGCCGATCCACAATGACCCAAATGGCATCAAACTTCTTCAAGGTCCGTGGGAGTCCCGATACAAAGTCCATGGTGATGCGCTCCCATTTCCACTCTGGAATCTCTATCTGCTGAAGCAACCCACCCGGGCGCTGGTGCTCATATTTCACCTGCTGGCAGTTGAGGTATCTAGACACATAACCAACTATATCTTTCTTCATCCGCCTCCACCAATAGTGCTGCCTCAAGTCCTGATAAATCTTTGCGGCACCCGGATGGATGGAATACCGCGAACTATGGGCCTCTGCTAGAATTAACTCTCGAAAACCATCAACATTGGGCTCACAAATCCGGCCCTACATCCTTAATACCCCGTCATCTCCGATGGTCACATCTTTGGCATCTCCACGTTGCACCTTGTCCTGGAGGACAAGCAAATGAGGGTCATCATACTGCCTCTCCCGGATATGGTCAAATAAGGAAGACCGGGAAACCACACAAGCTAGGACCCGATTGGGCTTCGAAAGATCTAATCTCACAAACTGACTGGCTAAGGCCTGAATATCCATCGCCATAGGCCTCTCTGAAGCTGGTAGATATGCCAAACTCCCCAAACTCTCCGCCCGGTGACTCAAGGCATCCGCCACCACATTAGCCTTGCCAGGGTGATACAGAATAGTAATGTCATAATCTTTCATCAACTCTAACCACCTCCTCTGACGCATATTTAGATCCTTTTGCTTGAGTAAGTGCTGCAAGCTCCGATGGTCAGTATAGATCTCACAAGGCACACCGTACAAATAATGATGCCAAATCTTCAAGGCATGAACAATGGCAGCTAACTCAAGGTCGTGGACAAGGTAATTCTTTTCATGTATCTTCAACTGCCTAGACGCGTAGTCAATCACCCTACCGTCCTATATCAACACTGCTCCAAAGCCAACTCTCGAGGCGTCATAATAGACAGTATAAGACCCCAAAACGGTAGGCAGCATCTAAATTGGGGCTGTAGTCAAAGCTGTCTTGAGCTTCTGAAAGCTCGCCTCACACTCTTCTGTCCACTGAAATGGGGCACCCTTCTGGGTCAATCTAGTCATAGGGGCCGCAATCGATGAAAATCCCTCCACAAAACAACGGTAGTAGCCCGCCAAACCAAGGAAACTACGAATCTCTGTAGCTGAGGACGGCCTGGGCCAACTCTGTACGGCATCTACCTTCCTTGGATCCACCCGAATACCCTCATTCGAAATCACGTGGCCTAGAAATGCCACAGAACTCGGCCAAAACTCACATTTTGAGAACTTTGCATATAACTTCTTCTCCCTCAAGGTCTGAAACACGGTCCTCAAGTGCTGCTCATGATCTTCCCGACTCTGGGAATACACCAGAATATCATCAATAAAAACAATAACGAATGAGTCAAGATATGGCCTGAATATAATGTGTATCAAATGCATGAAAGCTATTGGGGCATTGGTCAGCCTAAATGACATAACAAGGAACTCGTAATGACTATACGGAGTCCTGAAGGCAGTCTTCGGGATATCTGGCTCCCAAATCTTCAACTGATGGTAACCTGAGCACAAGTCAATCTTAGAAAACACATGTGCGCCCTGAATCTGGTCAAACAGATCATCAATACGAGGCAAAGGATAACAGTTCTTCATTGTAACTTTGTTCAACTAGCGATAATCAATACACATACGCATAGAACCATCCTTCTTCTTCACAAACAAGATAGGATCACCCCACGGTGAAACATTGGGCCAAATAAAAACCTTACCAAGTAATTCCTGCAGCTGATCCTTCAACTCAGGAGGAGCCATGCGATACGGAGGAATGGAAATGGGCTGAGTGCCCAGCAATAGATCAATACCTAAATCAATATCTCTATCGGGTGGCATGCCCGGAAGATCAGCTGGAAACACATCAGGATAATCCCATACCACTGGAACTGAATCAACAGAAAGGGTATCAACACTGACATCTCTTACATAAGCTAAATACGCAGCACACCCCTTCTCAACCATATGCTGAGCTTTAAAAAAAGAGATAACTCTACTGGGAGTGTGATCTAAAGTACCACTCCACTCAATACGCGGAATACCTGGCATAGCCAGCGCACGATCTTGGCATGACAATCAAGAATAGCAAAATGGGGCAACAACCAGTCCATGCCCAAAACAATGTCAAATTCTACCATACCGAGTAACAATAAATCCGCTCTGGTCTCAAAACCACGAATAGTAACCAAACATGACCGATAAATGTGTTCCACAACAAGATAATCTCCCACAGGAGTAGAAACATAAACAGGGACACTCAAAGAATCCCAAGGCACACCCAAATGCGGAGCAAAGTAAGAAGAGACATAAGAATAAGTAGAGCCTGGATCGAATAGAACTGATGCCTCTCTATGACAAACCAGTATAATACCTGTAATGACGGAGTCAGAGGAAAAAGCCTTAGTACGAGCAGGAATAACATAATATCTAGCCCGGCCCCTCTCTCGAGGGCGACCTCTATCTCCCCGACCTCCGCCCCTAGCCGGCTGGGCAGTAGGGTAGCAGCTGGAACTATGATCCTTGTCTGAGAACTATGAGGAGCCCGCTATGGTTGAGCAGTCTATGAAGATGCACCCCTACCAAGTCTGGGGCAGTCGCTAACCATGTGGCGTGCATCACCACACTCAAAACAAGCTTTGGGAGGACGTGGTGGCTGTGCTTGACTAGGGCCAGGTCTGTTGGACTGACCCCTGGAAGTACCCCGCGCAGGAGGCACGCTGGAAACTAGAGGTCCATAGTAAGGCTCCTAAGGTATAGGCGGAGTTGGAGCACTGCTGGCTGCTGGAAGAGCTGAATGGACAGGGCGACCCGCATAACCTCTACCATAACGAACTGCTGATGGGGTATGGGCACCAGAGTAGTGACCCGACTCTCGATAGCTCTTCACCTCCCTCTCCCCTCACTCTCTGGTGAGCATACGCTCAATCCTCCTAGCAATGCTCACTACCTGCTGATAAGGAATGTCCATCTCTAACTCTCGAGCCATGCTAGATCTGATAGGTGGAATAAGATCCTCAATCAACCTGTGAACTCTCTCCCAAACTGTAGCAACCAAAGCCGGTGTATGTGTCACGACCCCAAACCCGGTCGTGATGGCGCCCAACCATATAGCTAGGCAAGCCTGACCAATTATCACTCACGAACCCAACCTGATAACTCATTTTTGACAATTTAAGGGAATTAACAGTTTAAAAATAATAAGCTGATGTTTATAATAAAAACAATACGGAACAGACTGAAACATCTGAAGAAAAACACTCCCAACAGAATCAGGGGTCACATGTCTAGAGCCTCTAAACAACGGAATAACAAATATTCGAAAAAAAACATAAGTCTGGAATGGGGAAATAAAACTGAATAAAAAGGGAGAAGTCGGGTCCTGCGAACATCAGGCAGCTACCTCGACAACTCTAATAACAATCTGGAAGACAGCGACTGCTCAGCTAAGTCTCCGGAACACCTGAATCTGCACACATGGTGCAAGGGAGTAAAGTGAGACTTCCAACTCAGTGGTAATAGACATATATAATGGCTAAAAGTAAGAAATCTCGAAATACCACAATGCCAAGCTAAAACTAACCACTTAGCACATTAAACGGTGAAACAACAATAATCAACGACAGATAAACAAATAGATATCAATGCATGAATGCAATGCAATGCACATAACCGTTGCGGCGTACAACCCGATCCATTTGGGTACCCGCGCTCACTGTGGGGGTTCAGACTCCGGAGGGGCTCCT
>MU694575.1:42256-67396 GCA_026770625.1 Nicotiana glauca | reverse complement strand
AGAGCTTATCGGTGATAATCAACCAAATAGACAAATTTCTCTTTTTAACATTTCAGGGAGAATTTAATATTAAATTTCTTTTTAAATTCCTTTACCAATTCAAGGTGATTTAAACAATTCAAAGTATCAATGGGTTCATAGTAATCCAAGTATAACATGCTTTTGGGTCCTAACTACCCGGACAATAGCATAATAGTAGCTACGCACAGACTCCCGTCACCTCGTGCGTACGTAACCCCCACAAATAGGAGCACATAATCAATTACTTCACCTATGGGGTAAATTCCCCCTCACAAGATTCGAAAGGAGACTCACCTCACTCCGAAGACTCAAAACTGGCATTCTACATTCTTTCGAGGACTCCAATTGATGCACCATGCTCCAAGACTAGCCAATGGTTACGCAAATAGATTAATATATGCTCAAATATTCATTACAACCAAATTTATAGCAATTCCTAACCCCGATTGGAAAGTTGACCAAAATGCCCTCGGGCCCACGTGCCCGGAATCCAAAATTTTTCGAAGATAAAGGTTAACCATGACCTTAGGAACTCAAATATACAATTTTCTCTTAATTCCATACTTATAATCGTGGCTAAATTTCAAGAATATGATTTTCTAGGTTTTCCACCAAAACCCCAATTTTTATACTAATTTCCATGCCTAAATCCATGTATAAACCTTGTATTTAACTCAAAGCTAGCATAAATTACTTACCTCATGACAAGTGACGAAAATGGCGTCCCCAAACTGCTCCCCATCGACTCCAATAGAAGAAAAATGGGGTTGAAATGAGCTCAACCCCGAGCTTAAAACATTACATTGCCCCAGTTGCTTCCGCTTCTGCGAAAATATAACCGCTTATGTGATTCCGCTTATGCGGAAAAACAAGCCGCTTCTGCGGCTGCCTCTGAACCCCCCTATTTTCGCTTCTGCTATCCGCCTTCCGCAGATGCGGTCCCGCTTCTGCAGAACTTTGATCGCATCTGCGGTCCTCTCCAATATGCCCTCTTCCGCTTCTACGATGCCCCTTCAGCAGATGCGGTTCCACTTCTGCGGAATTTAGACCGCATCTGTGGTCCTCTTTGGACCAAAAACTGCATATGCGGCTCCCAGTTTGCTTCTACGGTGCCGCTTCTGCAGTCAACCAACCGCAGAAGTGAAAATACCAGCAACCAGATGCCTTTAGCTTTCTTCCAAATTTCAATTTCGATCCGTTTACCACCCGGAATCCACCCGATGCCCCCGGGACCCCAACCAATCATACCAACAAGTCACAAAACACATTACGGACTTGCTCGAGGCCTCGAATCATAACAAACAACGCTAAAACCATGAATTACATCCCAATTCAAGCTTAATGAACTTTGAAATTTTCGAACTTCTATTTCTGATGTTTAGACCTATCAAATCACATTCGATTGACTTCAAATTTTGCACACAAATCATATTTGACATTAAGAACCTATTCCAACTTTCAAAATTGGATTCTGACCCCGATATCAAACAGTCAACCTCCGGTCAAACTTCCCAAAAACCTTCAAATTTCTATCTTTAGCCAAATGGCTTCAAAATGACCTACGGGCCTCCGAATTCACTTATGATCGTGCTCCCAACTCTAGAATCACCATACGGAGCTACTCCCAGTTAGAATCCCCAAACGGACATCGATAATGCTGAAATGCACTCCAAACCAAACTTGAAAAATTTCTTCCAAAATGCTAACTTCCATAATAGGCGCCAAAATGCTCCTGGATTATCCAAAACCCGAACCGGGTATACGACCAAGTTTGATATCATCATACGAACCTGCTGGAACCTTCAGATCCTGATTCCGAGGTCGTTTACTCAAAAATCCAATCCTAGTTTATTTTTTCAACTTTAAGCTTCTCAAATGAGAATTTTTCTTTAAATTTAACCTCGATCTTCCTGAATTTAAATTCCGACCATGCGAACAAGTCATAATACCTGAAATAATATTGCTCATGGCCTCAGAATACTAAACGACGCGCTAGGGATCAAAACGACCGATCAGGTCGTTATAGAAATGGTCTACCTAAAATTATCGGTTCATCAGGACATTCTTTCATTTCAAGTACTATAAAATCTACAGGGAAAACAAACTTATCTACTCTTACAAGTACATTTTCTTTATTCCCTTAGGTTTCTTAGTACTTTGATCTGCAAACTGAAGAGAAACACCTATGTCTTTCATTTCTCCAAGATCCAATTTTCTAAAGATAGAAAATGGCATCAAGTTTATTAAAGCTCCAGAATCATAAAGTGCTTTATCAAAATGTACTCCTCCCAGAGTGCATGGAATGGTAAAATTGCCAGGATTACCAAGTTTTTGTGGTAGCTTATTTTGAAGTATAGCACTGCATTTTTCAGTAAGCATTACCACAGAAACTTCTTCCAATTTCCTTTTACTTGACAAATTTTTTTTAAAAAATTTAGCATATGAAGGCATTTACAACAAAGCATCAGTAAAAGGAATATTAATATAAATATGTTTTAAGATTTCCAAAAACTTTGCAAATTGACCATCAGACTTTTCTCGTTTCATTTTTTTGTGGAAAAGGAATTGTCACAGGTGGGGCAACCATTTTTTCAGAAATTTTTTCTTCCTTATTCTTTATTTCTTTCTCCTTTGATGGTTTAGATGGTTTTTCAAAATTCTTACCCTTGTCTACCTATTGTTCTGTCTGGTTCTTTTCTTGTCTGCCTGCATAAGGTTCATCTAGTTCCTTACCTGACCGTAAAGTGATGGCCTTAAGGTGCTCCTTTGGATTTTTCTCTGTATTGCTTGATAAGGGACCCTGAATCTTTTCTAACACAAGAGCAGCCAATTGGCTTAATTGAATTTCCGAATTTTGGAGGGATGAATTTTGGCTTTCCATTTTTTCATCAATGACCTTAATATACTTGTACAAAAGGTATCAAGACTTGGATGAGCTTGTTGGGGCCTCTGCTGGTATGACCCTGCTTGTTGATATGGTCCTGCTTGTTGATATGGTCCTGCTTGCTGATAAGGTCTGTAACTTGGTTGCTCGTGATTTTGACTCTGGTATCCCCGTGGACCTTGTACCTGTTGTTTCTAGAAGCTTTGAGAGTTTTCTGCACCATTTGGGTTACTCCACTGAAATCCTGGATGCTTCTGTGCCATTGGACTCCCAAAAGGATATGGCTTGTAACCGATGACATTAACCTGTTCATCTGTTTGATTGGCTGCTTAACATTCATGGTTCTGGTAGTTTTCTCCGCACATATCACAAGCCTCAAATTGATTTGACTGTTGTGTACTCACCTGAAAAGATTCAAATTTTTGTGCCAAAGAAACAATTTGTTGCGTTAGTGTATTTAACGTATCAACCTGATTAACCGTAGCAGCCTTTTTAATGATTACACACTCAGATGTCCATTGGATAGTGTTCTTAGAAATTTCATTCAACAGTTGTAATGCTTCCTATGTGGTTTTTTCCATTACAGAACCTCCTGCAGCTGCATCTATCACATTTCTAGCAGAGGGTTTTAGCCCATGATAAAAAATGTACAATTGCATATGTTCAGGAATGTCATGGTGTGGGCATTTTCTTAACATTGCTTTTAATCTTTTTCAAGCTTCATAAACTGACTCAGTGTCAGTCTGCAAGAAATTAGTTATGTCTTGTCTTAACTTTGTGGTTTTAGCAGGGAAAAAATATTTGTTTAAAAACTTCTGAGTCATCTGGTCCCATGTCGTAATGGACCCTTGAGGCAAACTTCACAACCAAGTCTTGGCATCTCCTTTTAAAGAAAAAGGAAATAGCCTTAACTTGATAGCTTCAGGAGGTACTCCATTATACTTAGCAGTTTCTATAATTTCTAGAAAATCAATTAAATAACTATGTGGGTCTTCACTTGTATCACCAGTGAAGGTACAAGATTGTTGAATTGTCTGAATCAGGCCAGTCCTGATTTCAAAGTTGTTGGCTGCCACTGGGGGCTTCCTAACACTAGATTCACATTTGAAGTGATCGGGTCTAGCATAATCCCTAAGGATTCTGTTTGCTGGTCTTGGCGCCACTTCATCAAATTGCTCCTCTACATAGACTGGAGGTGGGATTCCAAGTGGGTTAATGTCCTCTGCTTCCTAGTTTTTCATTTCTTCACAAGTTGCTCCTTGAGAAGATGATATTTTTTTCTTCCTGCACAATCGAAGATATCTTTCAATTTTAGGATCGTAATTAGCCAATTCCTTTATAGAAGAGCGGATCATAAACTACTTAAAATTTTAAAAGTAGAAAAAAAAATTAACATTACTTTCTAGTATAGTACTAGTAATTAATACTAAACTAAAGTAAATTTCAAATATAAATAGTTCGTGAAAAAAAAATAAATACCACAATATTGTAGATAAAAATACTACTAATTAATCTAGTATAATAAAATAAAAATATAAAACAATGAAACTAACAAGTAAGCATTAGTAGTAATACTAACAGTGAATTGAAATAGTATAGTATTATTAATTATAAATAAAAGTTGTACTAGTAAATGATAGTGATCAATAAGAATAACATTGTAGAAGTACTACTACTACTACTACTACTACTACTACTACTAATAATAATAATAATAATAATAATAATAATAATAATAATAATAATAATAATAATATTACAAAAAATACAATAATAAGAAAATAGTAATATGTAACAACAAATTATATTGAAAAATAAAAAAGAAGTACGTCGAAGTATGGTAATGAGAAAAAAAATGATACAACAGGTGATAGTACTAATATTAATTACACTAAATATAAGGAAGGAAAACTAATGGTAGCAATAATAGGAAGAAGTACTAATATAATTTTTTTTAAAGTGCTATTACAAAAAAACGATAATATTAATATGACAGTAGTAGTTATAGTGCTATTTAGTAATTAGTGATAATAGTAACAGACAAATAGTAATAATAAGGTCTCAAATTAGTAACAAAATATTTAATCTGAAGTAGATGTATGCCAATCCCCGGCAACGACGCCAAAAATTTGACGAGGCCAATGTGTATAGCATTTTCCTGCTCGTGCTTTGTCAAATTCTAGTATAATTTATGATATCGTCCCATAGAGATTGGAACATCTATGCTACAGACTTTTAATATTTCAACTACTATTTGAGAGAATCAATTGGATGGAAAGTGAGTGAGGTTTAAAGCTTGTTAATTACTTAAATAAAAGCCAATTACTTCCGGAAGATTTATAATTTAAAAGAGTTGGGAATCGTTAAATTCACTTGATAATATATTATAATAAAATCTCACTTTATACATTTATTTCTCTAAAGGATAATTGCTTATTGCTAATACAATTATATCTTATCTCACCAAGAATTAATCAACTAATAACACTCCGTGAGGTTATGTAATTAATTGAGTTAAAACTGGTGACAGTTAAACCGAAATATCTTCTGGTCTGAATTGTGCTAAAAGATAGTAAAAATTTCGTGAGAATATTTTTACTAAATCAATAATCCTGTGACTACAATTCCTTCGTGAGAATTAAAATTGAGGCAAGCAAGATTATTAACTTTTAATAATAGCTTACTAATAATTGCTCTCACTTCACTATTTTATTCAATAGTTACTATATATTAATCTTGCTCCGTGAGAATTATAAAATTAATATGAGAGTAACTTAAAGATAAAATATGTAGAAGTGATAACAATGACTAGTTAAAAACTATTATTATAGCACAACATAAAATACAAATAGAAAGTTTCAAACCAAAAATGTATTAAAACTGAGATAGTATTATATAATATATATATATATATATCAAGCTTCATCAACTATCCCAACAAAAAAAAAATTACTCCATTACGAAGTAAGAAAAACTAATTTAGGAATAAAGAACTTATGAAAAAATATTATTCTTCTAAAATATAGATAACTAGTAGCAAATACTAAAGACAAAGAGAGACTATAAAGTGATTTCTTCCAACAAGACTCTATGTCTTCTTTCCAACATGCACTCTCTATTTATAGAGATTTTTTGGCCTAAGATTCTCCATAGTTGCAAATATGAAATTGTAGTTGCAACTATGGCCTTATCAATTTCTTCCTTTTGCAGAGAAAGGCTATAGTTTCAACTATAGTTTTATAGTTTCAACTATAGTTCTCTAGTTGCAACTATGTGATTTCCATTCCCAATTGTTATCGTCACAACTATGGTGCTTTAGTCCATTTGCTTCTTTATTCCCAATTGACTACTCAATTCCCACTCTTTTTGCTTCTTTTCTTCGATTTTCATATGCTCTTTCTCCTGCGAAGTATGTTAGAAAATATGGGAGAATATGATATATTTATTCATATTTTATTTAAAATATTTAATATTTAACATATAAAAATATATGAATAAATTATACCCATCATCCTTCCCAGGTTGGGCTTAGTTTACCTGTGTTGGCTGCCTTTGTCGATTGAAAAACTTTTTTAAGCACGAAGTCCCCAATTTTGAAGTATCTCAGGCGAGCTTTCCTATTGTAATATCGTTTGATCACTTGTTTTTATGCTGCCATTCTTGTTAACGCAGCTTCTCTCATGCCTTCCAATAAGTCCAAATTGACCCGCATTTCTTCATCATTAGAATCTTGTGCTGTTTGTGAGAATCTTGTACTTGGTTCTCCTATTTCAACCGAGATTAGTGCTTCAGCTCCATAAACCAAAGAGAAGGGTATTTCACCTGTGCTCCTTTTTGTTGTTGTGCGATATGCCCATAAAACTTCGGATAAAACTTCAGGCCAATTACCCTTTGACTCCTGTAAACTTTCCTTTAAATTGTTGATTATAACTTTGTTCGTTGATTCTGCTTGCCCATTACCCACGGGATGATAGGGTGTAGATGTAATCCTTTTGATTTGTCAACTCTCAAGAAACTCTGTGACTTGAACTCCGATAAATTGAGGGCCATTGTCGCATACGATTTCCTTTGGTACACCAAATCGGCAGATGATATTTCGCCAAATAAAATCTTTAACTTCCTTTTCTCGCACCTGTTTAAATGCTCTTGCCTCCACCCATTTTGTGAAATAATCAGTAAGTACAAGAAGAAATTTTACCTGTCCTTTTGCTTGAGGTAATGGTCCCACTATATCCATTCCCCATTTCATAAACGGCCACGGCGCAATGACTGGATGTAATAATTCTGCTGGCCTATGCATATTGTTACCATACTTCTGGCATTTGTCACATTTAGCCACAAAACTTGCCGCTTCTTCTTACATTTTAGGCCAATAGTACCCTGCTCTAATCAAGGTTCTCACCAGTGATCTTCCTCCTGCGTGATTCCCGCAATGCCCCTCATATATTTCTCTCATCACATACTCCATTTGAGAAAGTCCGAGGCATCTTGCTAAGGGACCACCAAACATTTTACGGTAAAGGTTCCCTTGTTTTAAACAGTAACGAGAAGCCTTTTTGCGAAGTGCATGTGCTTGTCTCTTGTCATTAGGAACGATATCGTACTGTAAAAAAGCAACAATTTTATTCCTCCAATCCTAATTTAAATTATTAAAATTTACCTCATCCTTATCAGGTTCGAGAATTGAATGAAATAAGTGTACAACTGAGGTGTTTGCATCATTTGCCACATCAACTACGGATGCGAGATTGGCTAAGGCATCTGCTTCACCATTTTCATCCCTCGATATTTGTATGACCTTCCAAGTTTGGAATTGCCTTATCAATTCCCGTACCTTTTCCAAGTACTGTTGCATCCTTGCTTCCCTAGTCGTGTAAGTCCCCAGCATTTGATTAACCACGAGTTACGAATCACTTTTGATCACCACTTGATTTATACCAAGTTCTCGTGCCAACTCTAGACCTGCAATCACAGCTTCATACTTCGCTTCATTATTAGTCATGGAATGACACTTAATAGCTTGCCTAATAGTTTCACCCGTAGGTGGTACTAACACAATTCTTAATCCTGCACCTTTTACATTAGATGTTCTATCAGTGAATAAGGTCCATGTTCCTGGATTAGCCCCATTAAGTATCTGTACTTCTTTTTCTGCTTCTAACTGCATTCCCTGGCTAAAGTCAGCCACAAAATCAGCTAATATCTGGGACTTTATTGTCGTTCTAGGTAGGTACGTGATTTCATATTCACTCAGTTCTATGGCCCATCTGGCTAACCTTCCTAAAAATTCATGCTTATGCAATATATTACATAAAGGGTATGTAGTTACCACAATAATGGGATGACATTGAAAATATGGTCTTAACTTTCTAGATGTCATGATTAAAGCAAGTGCTAGTTTTTCCAGATGTGGATACCGTGTCTCTGCATCTAATAAAGATTTACTAACATAGTAGATAGGAGATTGTTTAACCTGTTCTTGTCGAACTAAAACCGCGCTTACCGCAACTTCTGAAACAACAAGGTAGATGAAAAGTCTCTCCCCAGCCTTTGGTTTTGCTAGCAAAGGTGGATTTGATAAGTAAGTCTTCAAATCTCTAAGTGCATGTTGACACTCCTCATCCCACTCAAATTGATCCTGCTTTTTAAAGGCCGAGAAGAATTTAAAACATTTTTCCGATGATTTAGAAATGAATTTTCCCAAAGACGCGATTCTTCCCGTCAATCTTTGTACTTCTTTCTTGTTTGAAAGTATATCAGGGATTTCTTCAATGGCCTTAATCTGTGTAGGATTTACTTCAATACCACGGTTAGTAACAAGAAAACCTAAAAACTTACCTGATGCCACACCAAATGCACATTTTTCTGGATTCAACTTCATATTATATTTTCGTAAAATTTTAAACGTGTCGGACAGGTGTGATATATGATCTTCTGAATGTTGAGTCTTAACTAGAATATCATCTATATATACCTCCATGGTCTTTCCTAAATATTCTTGAAACATTTGGGTAATTAACCTCTGATACGTTGCGCCTGCATTCTTAAGACCAAATGGCATTACCTTATAACAGTAAGTCCCTCTGTATGTTATGAAAAAAAAATTTCCTCATCTCCTGGATTGTCACGACCCCAAATCCCGGTCGTGATGGCACCCAACACAATGCTAGGCAAGCCCGACCAATTACCACTAACAACCCATTTCTTATTACGGTTTATTACTGATTAACCACTTTAATATAAAATCAAAGTATGAATTTTTAAACAGTTGGAATGTGCGGAACCAAAAGCATAAAAATCTCTATAAAACAGCCCACTGATCCGGTGTCACAAGTCTGAGCCTCTAATACAAGGTTTCAACAACCTAATACAAAAAATAAGTCTGAAATGCGGAATAATAAGTAAAGATAGAAGGAGAAATTAGGTCTGTGAACGCCATGCAACTACCTCCATAACTCCGATGAAAAAAAACTGAACGGCAGGAAAGCTCGCTCTAAGCCTCAAGAATACCTGTACCTGCACACATGGTGCAGGGAGTAATGTGAGTACTCCGACCCAGTGAGTAATAAACATAAATAAAGGCTGAGAATAAGAATTCATGGAAATATAAAAGTAAACTATAACTGGCAGTTTAGAACATTTAATAATGAAACAACAAATCAATGGAATAAGAGTACAGATACTGAGACATGTAAAACAGATAAAGAACAAATGCATGAGTGCAATGCAATGCATATGACGGTACACTCTGGTACCCACTACGGCGTGCGGCCCGAGCCATCCATTTATTTATCGTCGACGGCGCTCACTGGGGTGTGTACAAACTCCGGAGAGGCTCCTACAGCCCAAGCGTAATATCAAGCCATCTCGTGGTATCAACCAGGCTCTCGGCCTCAATATCAATATAATCAACCAGGCTCTCAACCTTAAGATCAATGTAATCAACCAGGCTCTCGGTCTCAATATCAATATAACACTGCTGCGGCGCGTAGCCTGATCCATGCTCATTCCAGAAATCATTATAACCCCTTGGGCATTTGTAAAACAATAGTTCTCAGCCCAAAATATCATTTAAGTTTTCAAATCTTAGAAAGATGGCTGAGTTTGCAAAACAGTATTTAAAACCTTGGACTGAGATCAATTATATGAAAATATGGTAAGAAACCATTAAAAACAATCCCTTAAGGATTCAATCAGTTGGCATGAGGCCAAATTATAACAATTAATCCATTTTTATAATAATATCAACTAAGCTTCAAGCAATTTGGTAGTATTTTTATTAAGCGGGACGGACCAAGTCACAATCCCCAATGGTGCTCTACCCCACGCCCGTTATCCGTCGTGCAAGTCACCTCAATATAGCGTTACGATGTGAAATTTTTGGGGTTTCAAACCCTCAGGACATCATTTACATCAATTACTCACCTCAAGACGGCCAAAAGTATAGTCCGCTATGACTTTACCTCTCAAATTAGCCTCCTCGTGCGACGAATCTGTCCAAAATCACAACGAATATGTCGCATTATGCTAAAGAGACAATACCTAATCGAAAGCAATCGAAAAATATCAAAATTCACGAACTTGACAAAACTCGAGCCCCGGGCCCACGTCTCGAAACTCAGAAATTTTTACATCATCGAGTTCCTTATCTCGCCACGAGTCTAACCATACTAAAATTATCCAATTCCCATAACATTTCGACCCTCAAATCCATGATTCTATCCAAGAGAGTTTTCTACACTTTTCCAACAAAATTCACGGATTAAACGCCAAAACTTGTAATAGATTCAAGTTATACAACCAAAATTGAGTTAAGAACACTTACCCCATTGTTCTCTATGAAAATCTATCCAAGAATCGCCCTATCCGAGCTCCAAATCGCTAAAAATGGAAAATGGGAATGAAGTCCCATTTTAAGAACTTAACACTCTGCCCAGGCCCATTCTTTATCGCGTTCGCGAAGAACAAATCCCCTGACCCTTCGCGTTCGTAGTCCTGGTCTCGTGTTCGCGAAGGCCAATTATCAAGCCCTTCGCGTTCGCGTAGCCAGCCTCACGTTCACGTAGGCCAAATGACCCAGGCCCAAATTTTCCTTCTACGCGTTCGCGGTTACCCTCCCGCGTTCGCGTAGTACCTTGACCTGCTCCTTCGCGTTCGCGAAGGCCAAAATCTCATCCTCCCATTTTTCCTCTTCGCATTCGCGAGACTTCCCTCGCATTCGCGAAGAAGGAAATAAGATACCAGCAACATCAATTCAGATTTTTCCAAAAATGACCCGTTGGGCATCCGAAACACCCCCGAGACCCCCGGGACCTCAACCAAAAATGCCAACACCTCCTAAAACATCATTCAAACTTGTTCCAATTATCAAAATACCTCAAACAATGCCAAAATCATCAAATTACATAGAATTAAAGCCTAAGTACTTCTAAAACTTCCAAAACACGCATTCGATCAAAAACCCAACCAAACCACTTCCGAATGACCTAAAACTTTGCACACATCCCAAATCACCTAACGAAGCTACAGCAACTCTCAGAATTCCATTCTGACTCCCAGATCAAAATCTCACCTATCAACCGAAAATCGCCAAAATACTAACTTCGCCAATTCAAGCCAAATTCTACACCGGACCTCCAAAAATACTTCCGATCACGCTCCTAAGTCACAAATCACCTCCCGGAGCTAACCGAACTATCGAAATTCACATCTGATCCCTCTAACATATAAGTCAACTTCCAGTTGACTTTTCCAAACTAAGCCTTCCTTAAAGAGACTAAATGTCTCATTTCTTCTCAAAATCACTCCAAATCAACTCTAACACACCAAATACCGATAATGAAACATAAAGAAGTAGAAAATGGTAAGAACAGGGCAATAACTCATGAGACGACGGGTCGGGTCGTCACATGGATCCATCTTGATTTGATTATATCCTAAATATGCATCTAAAAACTTAATATCTCATGTCTTGCAGTAGCATCAATTAATTGATCTATGTGCAGTAAAGGGAAAGAATCTTTTGGACAGGCTTTATTAAGGTCTGTGTAATCTACACAAACTCGCCACTTACCGTTCTTCTTAGGAACCACAACAGTGTTAGTTAACCAGTCAGGATATTTTACCTCATGAATTGAACCAATTTTCAGCAATTTTTGAACTTCTTCTTGAATCACCTTATTCTTGAAAGTTCCTTGCTTTCTTTTCTTTTGCTTGATTGGAGGGTATGATGGATCTTCGTTTAGTTTATGAGTCATGACCTCCGGTGGTATCCCTGTCATGTCAGAATGGGACCAAGCAAAACAATCTGCGTTAGCTTTTAAAAATTCAATTAACTTACGCTTTACCTCCGGGCTGAGATTGGCTCCTATATACACTTTCCTCTCGGGCCAGTGTATAAACAAAACCACAGCCTCTAACTCTTATATTGTTGTTTTGATGTTCTCATTCTCCTCTGGTTCTTGAATGGTATCAGGTCTTGAATTCACATCTATTTGCTCTTGTTCAGTTGAGGTTGATATCGTGTCCCCCCCACCTGAATTCTGTAATTGCTATTTGTCTTCACACTTATCAGTTGAATCTGCAACATAATTGATGCTTCTAGAAGTTTGTTGATCGCCTCTGATTTGACATATCCCCCAAGGTGATGGAAATTTAATAACTTGATGTAATGTTGATGGAACAGCATCCATATCATGGATCCATGGCCTCCCAAGAATCATGTTATAAGTCATTTCCATATCTACGACTTGAATCTTTGACAACGCCTTCTGCGAATGTAGTAAGGATTGCTTCTCCTTTCGTTACAACACTAGGGTTGTCAAATCCCGACAAAGTATGCGCTTTTGAAATCAATTTATCCTCAGCTTGAATCTCGCGTAATACTCGTATCAAAATAATATTCACAGAACTGCTTGGATCAATCAAAACTCGTTTCACGTTAGTGTCATGTACAAGTAAAGATATTACCAGTATGTCGTTATGTGGAGTAAAGAGACCCTCAGCATCTGCATTGTTGAATATAATATTCTCTTCTTCCAGTAAATGTCACAACCGCTTCCCATGAGTGATTAATATCTTGGAATTTCTATTAGCTGCGGTATATGAAACACCATTGATATCTTTGCCCCTAATTTTAACATTGACTGTTCTTTTGGGCGAGGCTTGCTTTGGAGGCTCCTGTCTGTTCTTCATATATGCTTGTTTACATTTTTTACTAAATAACTCAGTGAGATACCCCTGTTTCAGCAAATGATCAACTTCACCTTGCAAAAACCTGCAATCTGATGTTTTATGCATGTGGTCGTTGTGAAATTCACACCAATGATCAGGGTTTCGTATGTTTGGATTTGATCTCATCTCCTTCGGCCATCATACCTTATCTCCTATGCTTCTTAAAGCAGCTATGAGTTCTGAGTTGCTCACGTTAAAACTGTAACCACCGAACCTTGCTTTTAAACTTCCATCATAGTCTCGTGGTCCACGTGAGTTCCGATCATTTCCGAACCTTGATGAGGAACCTGATTCCTTGTTTCTTGATTTGTGATCGTACCTTTGATTATCTTGCCTTGACCGTGAGTCCTTTCCCGTAGGTCCCATGTAAGGCTCGTACCTGTTTTTACCAGATCTTTTTTTATTTTCTACACGCCTTGAACTTGCTTTTTCTTCTGTTTTATGTCGTAAAATGATATCCTCTTCAATCCTCATCTTTGTACTGTATCTATTGTAGACATCATTCCATGTTGTTGCTGGGAATTCTCGAAGGCTTTCCTTAAGTCACCTCGTGGCTTCTGAACTCTTCTCATTCAAATTGCTGGCGAAAGTTATGGCTGCCCAATTGTCAGGTACTTGTGGCAGCGTCATTCTTTCCCGTTGAAATCTATCTACGAACTCTCTAAGCAACTCTGAATCTCCTTGCTTGATTTTGAAGATGTCTTCCATTCTCTTTTTAACTTTTTGATCTCTCGAGTGTGCTTTAATAAATAGATTTGCAAGCTCGGCAAACAAATTTATAGAATTTTCAGGTAAAAGAGAATACCATGTTAAGGCCCCTTTAGTGAGTGTTTCACCAAATTTTTTGACCAAGACTGATTCAATCTCCTGCTTAGTCAAATCATTGCCTTTGACACCTGTTGTAAATGCAGTAACGTGATCTCGTGGGTCTGTTGTACCATCATACTTTGGAACATCAGGCATCTTGAACTTCTTTGGAATTGGGAGGGGAGCGGCAGTTGGCTTCCATGGCTGTTGAGAGTATTTATCTATATCTACTCCCTTGATCACGGGTGGTACTCCCGGTATTTATTCTATGCATTCATTTTGCTCCTTAAGTTGTTTCTGCAGTGTTAGTACTAGATTTTGTAAATCAGAATTAACTGGATTACATGGGTCTCCCTTCTGTGTTTCACTGGGGGTTCCACCGCTGCCTGAGTTAACCAGTCCAGAACGAGGATTCCCCAAAGTATTGTTGTTTGGAGTAGGCGTAGGTGGAGCAGTGGGTAATTGACTAACAAAAGCTTGTAAAGCTTTGTTAACCTGAGTAGCGATAAGTTTCTGTAAGGCATCATTCATAGCTTCTTCATTCTCAAATTGACCACGTTCTTCTGTGCGAGATCCATCAGGAGTGCCCTTACGAGATTGCCGTGGTGAGTCTCGTGAAGTTAGAACTTGACTATCATTATTTTGTGGATCTCCCTGATTTAGTGGATTGATTTGATTCTCTTGAGTGTTGCCGTTGTTGTTCGACATAGTTGATTCAACACAAAAATTAATTTAAGATATAATTGATTATTAGATTCCCGGCAACGGAACCAATTTGTTTAACCAAAAAATAGATTTTTAGTCAAAGCTAAGATTTAGAAGAACTCGGGTTACTGATAATCGGAAAAGAATATAAAGAAAAGAATTTCGAGAGTATCAATGTATGAAAGCTAAATAATTAATGTATTTTTCAATAGTGTTTCGTGTCTACAATTATTTGTGACTTTACTTTTTATAGCGATTTTCGGGAAGACAGACTTTACCTTTGTCATAAAGACAATTATGGGCAATTAATGACTCTAAATACTACGTTATGTAATCATATACATTAAATACATATTTTCTAACGTTTCTCGCATTTACTGCTCATTAAATGCTGTATTTGGGCTCTTATTTATTGTCAGATTCATTCCTTTTGACTCCTCACGATCTTTGACCCTTTAATTCCTTCAACGGATACGAGCATTGAATGTCTCGCGTGACTGTTCGTGTCTCTTCTGTTTAACTTGCTCGTGTCTATTATGTTTACCTTGCTCGTGTCTATTGTTGCTCGTGCCTATTGAATAACTTTAATTCTTTGACTGTTTGACCACTCCACGTGTCATGACACGTCATCCCTAATATGCAAAGTAATTTTTTTCTAATACATATGGTACCTTGAATTAAGGAGGGATATACGCTGCATTAGTTGTACCCTTAAAATACACTACGGTACAAAATTGGTAATTTGGTATACTAAGTGTAATTAAGTCAAACCTTAAACATTAAGGGTAATAAAGTTTCCTATGTGGCATAGGAATGTAAAAATTCCGAAAAAGAATAGTTTATCTCCAAAAGCACTTTTTTGAAAATCACTTTTGATAAAAATACACTTAGAAGCAGTTTTTTAAAGCTTGGCCAAACACTAATTGTTGCTTAGAAGTGCTTTTCAAACTAATTAGCCAAACACAAACTGTTTCTCACCAAAAGTACTTTTGAGAAAAGCCCTTTTAAAAAAAAGCACATCTCAAAATAAGCTGACTTTTACAGCTTGGCCAAACGGGCTATTAGAGTCTCTATGCAAGTAACTTTGTGTTTTTATAATTTTTTTAAATATGTATATATATTATTCGAGTCCAAAATAATTGATACATTCACTATTTTTCAATACTAGATGCACTAACGCCAGTTCTATTGTGAAAGTGCGGCTAATGTATTACCTTATAGCTACTCCCTAAGTTTATTTTTAGTTGTCAAATTTTGACTTTGCACTCACTTGAAGAAAAAATAAGTAAAGTATGTAATTAACGGTCGTGGTTGCTAAAAATAGTTGTTTTAAATTATTTGTCATTTAAGAAGTTCAAGATAAAATTGATTTTTTTTTCTTTTTACTCTTAGTAATAATTGTTCTTGAAGATGGAGATAACAAAAAAAAAGAATAAATATTCAATGAAGAGATTATATTTTAAGACATAAATAAGGGTAGAATAGTCCAATCCATTTTCTAATTAATATTTCTTAAGGAGGGGTGCAAAAGAGAAACGACACATAATATGAGACGGGAAAGTAGTATTTTTCAACTTTACCTATAATAATGATAGCATTTCAAAAAATCTTTAAAAATAATTTAGAAATGAGTAGTTAATGATAAAGGTAAAGTAGGGAAAATAGATTATCTTTCTCTTAATTTGTTAAAATAAACAAATAAAGGTGAAAATATATTTTGAGTATTGTAAACAAGTAAAATTGAACGGAGGAGCAGTTAATTATTTTCATAGTGAAATCAGCTAGGAATGTATAACTTGAGTTAGAAGAAAAGCTTTTAAGTAGACAGCTGTTTGTTAGGATCCCGTGATATGTTTGCACATTTTTGTGAATTTCAAACTTTTAATGCTCTTTGTAACTTCAATCTACTCTCAAAAAGTTTCCAAAAAATTAAATAAAGAATGTTCTAGAAAAGGTTATCAAGGAAAATTGCTAAACTATGGTCTACCTTAATAACATATTATCACATTGACATTCAATGTATCAAATTGATCATTCCTCTCCAAATATATAATTATATCGTGGCAGCTTGGAATTGGAATATTTTGAGTAATTACGTACATATGGTTGGTTGTTCTACAGATTTTCTTTGAAGACTCTGATATTTTATTCTTGGAAACTATGAGCAGTTGGAAAAAAAAATACGTACTGTTTGTTTTTTATCCAGTCAAGTTGGCCATTGGTAACCCCATTTTGTTAGACTAGTGCAAGAAATCTTTGTTTTGTTTTTTTGGTCTACCCTTAGAATTGAAAGTGGAACAATGGACTTAACCCCATTCATGCTTCTCCTAACTATTGAGCCAAACTGCCAGACTAATATTCCATTTCCACTCTTACCATTTTCCCATTAACAAGAACCTTCTTTTTAAAAGAAAAACATCAGCAATAAGAGGATGGCAACCTAATATTAAAATTACATCACTCCTAAGATGAATTTCGTTTCAATATTTCATTATTCGAAAAGACGGGAAAACACTATTAACAAAAAACGTTAAAAAAAGTTTTATATTCGGGAAAAATAATACTCATGTCTAACTGTAGGTAAATTAAAGGTGAATGAATTAATCTAGGACCAGTGGCGGAGTCACATTGAAGCAAGGGGTATCAAGCGACACCCTTTGTCGGAAAATTAGGCTATTTTGCTAGATAATTTTTTAATTTATGTATATTTACTATACATTGATTCTCCTTGACTTTTTGATGTATCTAATTATTTATATTTTAACTTCTCTTAATAAAAATTCTGGAACCGTCACTATCTAGGCCTTATCTCTGAGTATGTGTACAATCAAGTCGGAGAGGGATGGCTCCAACTTGCATGTATTCAACCCCACTTATTAATCCATCAAATATAGTAGTACCAATTAATAAAGTAGAGTAATCTACCTTCGTTAGGTGGCCACTGATAAATAATGAATTAGACTATTCAGCGTATGACATTTGGTATTGCCAGCGATTGGTGTGAGTTTTATTCCTACGACAAGTAAGTATGGTACTCGTGTCGTCACATAATTCAAAGGGATAAGTAAAATTACCCAAGCCACCTACCAAAAAACATTACTATAGAAAAAGAGCATAGTTATCTCCACTCTCAATTATTATCATCTATGCCTTCGTTAATATACACTGTTGTTAGCACTTGAAAAGTCGAACAGAATTCTCTTCGGGTTACGAATTATTCCCACTTTTTCTAAATTTTTTTATTAAGTAGTGAAATTATTAATATACAAACTTTATTTCAAACAATTTTAAAGTGCTAAAATAAAAATTAAAGTCAAGTTTGAAGAACCGTCTACGTATTTGGTCTAAGAATACTAGAATAATGATGTAAATGGAGATGGAAGATAGTCAATTCTCCCGCTCTTTGCGCCATCTCTGACTATAATTTTTCTTCACGAAATTGTACTTTAGTTCTTTTCTTTTCCTTTGTTTTCTCGTCATCACGTTGGAATTAGCTGTCTTTAACGTCGGAAACACGTCTGTCCAACAACCCACTTGCATAATCAAAAGCCAGAAAATAGTCTGCATACCGCAATGCCGCTAAACCTAAAAACATGGATTCACTGACAGCATTGAACCTTAGCCAACATTATTTCAAGATTGAACACCAACAAAAAGAAAACAGATTTAGCTCCAGAAAACAAAAGATAGAGCAGAAAAGTCATAAATTGATCTGTTAGCAGGGATGACAACTCTAAAGTGAACCATAAACCATTTTTATACATCATAGGCATAGTATAAAAGTACAGATATATATCCACCACCATAAAACAAGTATATAGCAACGACCAACAACCTTTATCATAACAATTACTATATATTGCACTTCTTAACAGTACATCATATTTAACCAGAAAGCACAAAACTCCACATCCACACGCGCACCCACACCCATGAGTATACACAAAAGACTCCCTTTTTCCTAACAGTCACTTCACCATTTGTTTATGTACATTGTTGTTTGGTTGCACTGGTTTAATGACTGCACTACCAACTCTAAGGTTACAAAGCAAAGCATCACGTCCGGTTAGAAGGATCTGAAAGAACTTATCCGTCTCCTTTGTTAGGAGATCTAGCCCGTCTGAAAGTTTTTCCGACTTTTTAGTCAGATCTGAAGTTAGAAGTTCCAATTGTTCTGCGTCAATAGGGTCTATTCCATCCTGTATGACTGGGTATAACTTCTTCACGCTTACATCCACCGCTTCAAGCTCCTTCAATGCTGTGAACTTGCCTCCGGAATATATGCTCCTGATCTCCCCACTAATAAAATCGCGAAGATCAACAAAAGCTTCAGTCCACAAGCAAGTCTCATGAACCTGAAGATCCTTCAATTTCTTCGCGGAACCTGAGAATGCAACAGCAAAGATGCTACATATGAAAACAGTTACAACCCTCACTCCATACATTGCGTGCATCAGAACCTTCCCTTTCGCAGAATTCTTGATCTTGGGTAGGTTCAGTGATTCAGTGAGGCTGTCCAAGATGGCAAAGCAATTCTCCAGTCTGTGGTTCTTTGAATTAATATGATGCTTCCATCCGTCCAACGAAGAACGAGCCTTCATGAACTGTGTTGAGGAGCCATCCAAGTTGTGCAAGCCGCATTGAAGATAAAGGTGGCCTTGGCTAAGCCTGGATATCTCAGAGCTGTAGGCAATGCACATATCCAGCATCTTCAAACTATTGTCCAAGTAGACATCAATCCACTTCTCATCCCAGTCAGATACAGGAAGCTCAAGATCAGTAATAAGAGTTTTCACATCTGTATGAATTGCACAAAGTGTGCTTATTGCTTGTTTCATCCATGATAGGCTAAGGATATCTTCCTTGCCTCCAGGCTTAAGACTCTTAAGCCTCCCTGCTAATGTCCCCTCAAAAGCATTCAACAGAGCAAGAAGCCTAGGAGACAAGTATGAGCCCTTGGGTAATATCATTTTGAAAGGATTTCCAAATCGGAGAGAAGGGCGGTGTGGTTCCTGTGGGAGACTCATTTGGATATAGATAAACTGCACAGAAAGCAGAGAAAAAGACACTGTCAATAAAATTATACATTCTGCAAACAAAATTTTAGCTTTTACCCGGGAAATCATAGCCCATAACTAAAGAAAATTCCCCTTGTATATGGAGCAAATATTCTAGCATACTTCTCATTAAAACAGTAAACAAACTATATAATTATGATTATGCAGCAAATAGTACATACTACTTGGCAGTTAAGCTTGAAGGAATCAACAAGAGGTACATGCCACAACTACAAAATGAACTCTTGTTAAACAAAAGAGAAGCTGCATACCGCACAGACGGACCTAGATGAAGTCTTGTTAAACAAAATGAACTCTTGTTAAACAAAAGAGAAGCTGCATACCGCACAGACGGACCTAGATATCTAGAGGACGTGTCTGGTAACAAGGAAAGCCCCAATGGCAGTTCCTCTAACTGTTGGGATGATGCCAGCCATCTCTCCTTTCTATGAACATATGGCCGCAGCCTCACCCACAAATCCATTCAACCATGAACCATGGCAAGAGACCATGTTATTCTCTATTCTCAATAATCCTTTTTTAAAGAGTTAAGGAAAACAAAACTATTGACCGAAGTACCTTAAAACTTTTAACTAGGGTTCAAATGGAAGTAGCTGCTTGAATGGATCAACTCTTCCTTTTATTCACAAGAAAGGTTACCTCGTAGAATCTTAAACTCAAATCCATAAACCTTTTCAAAAGAAAATAATTTCTTTTTTTGTTTATTACCATTAAGATAAGATCTAGCTAATCACTGATTGAGGGGGAAAAGCACAAACTTACATTGGAATCTCATGAAATGAAAAAAAGTTAAAAATCAAAGCTTGTAGCACACAAATATCCACAGATCCAAAACCAACTCACAATCCATGCGTTCAAGCACACAAATATACATGGATCTAAGAAAATATTGAAAATTCAAGATTTTAGCACTGACATATCCGTAGATCTAAGTCAAAATTTCATGCTTTTAGCTCAGGTATATCCATAGATCTCAAACAACTCAAAATTCATTCATTTAGGCATAGATCTAAAACAAACTCCAGATCTAAACAAGAGAAAAACAAATCAAAGCAAAGTAACCACCAAATTAAGCAATAATTCAATCGGGAGCACTGACCTAATAGACGGATATTCAAATCCGGAGGTGATCCAAAACGGTCAACGCCTTAAAAGCTGCACCGATTTTCAGAAAGCTGTATCAAAAAATTTCGAGTCAAACCCTAAAAGTTCTATACACACACACACACAAGGAATAAAGAAAAACTATTATGAAAGTAGTGAGAGGAAATAGCCGTACCTTATATGGAGTACAGAGATGAAACGGTAAACAGAAGCGCCGTGGAAAGTTGGCAAGGTTCGCGTTGTTTTGGGAGATGATAAGGGCTTGGTTTTATCGGGACAATAATGTCCTTGTGGAAAAATTTGGCCGTTGGATTTTCATTATCACACTTATGTATAAATGAGTGGTTACCAATTACCATTGATTTTTCTTTATTTATTTATTATTTATTATTAATGCGAATGGATTGTGCATATACTCACTAATAATATAATTAAAAAAACTATGCGCTTATGCACTGTAATATCCATTTTGTTTTTAAATAATCAAAATTTTGTATTACTAGTGTAAGTATCTTTATTTCCAAATTTTATCATATATAAAATAGTACAAAAAATTTCAGTATAAGGTAAGAAAAGCTTAAGAATATGTATATATATATATATATATATGCACATTATTTTGAATAAAAAATTTATCCTTGATTTATAATTGAATAATGTTTTAATTTGCAACTAGCACTCTTTTTGGATTTAAAGTTGGGGTATTATCACTTTTAGCCAGCGCCAAAAATTATTTACATCTCATGGCTGAAAAAATGTATTAAATTTATATAATTTTAGTATATAATATATAAATTTTATATATTTTATATATTTTTTTGACTATTACTTATACAGCAATTATACATTTTATTTTTCCTTTAAAGTTTCTTTATTTAATGTACATGGAGCCCGAATAACATCATTGTACTTCGAATTTTTTTTTAAGCGGTAGCTAATTAACCTTTGAACAATCTCTTTGGCCACACAGATATTTTATTTCTTGCTAGCTCTCTTTTTTTATCCAGAGATTTATTATTTATTTATGGGAATTATTTTATTGCAATATGGCTAGGAAGTGTGTAGAAGATTGAACACGGCAAAAATCGCACCGTTAATATTTTGGTGACTTCAGCCATGTCCGTTTGTTGGGATCCATCATATCCCATACTCTCCCATTTGTAGTATATCTTTTACTTTTCAGCACGAGTTTCTCTAGAAAATACTTATATCTAAAAAAATATTTGTGGTTTGAATTTTTGGCAAAGTTTTGAAAACAAATTCTATCATAAAGGCCCTAATTAATTAGCTATACTTTTGCACTTTATTTTAAGGTAGCAAGCAATGAATGAGGTTTTGACCAAATGGTCAACTAAGTACGCGTAACGATATTACTTTATTTTCTTAATAATTCAAAGGGAGGAAGAAATCTTCCAGATTAAGCGAAAGTGATTGAAAATTTGAAATGATTTTGAAAATTAATCTATATCCATTTAAAATATAAATATAAATCCATCACAGTATCCATCATCTACTAAAGTTCGGATATTACAATCTTACACCGGATGTTTTACTTAAAACGAGTAAATAAATAACATATGTTTGCACATAAACTTTTATCATTTAACTATAATTACTTAATATACATTCTATCTTATTTTTCACTTAAACACAGTAATCGGCGGGCCAATTCCGACTATGTGCTTGAACATATCCAATCCTTTGATAAATTTTGCAGTTCCAACATTTTCCAGTGGGCAAAATTAGACATGGCAAGTAATGTATAAACTCAGTTGTCAGAAGAATTAACCCAAATGGCCGTCCACATTATTCATTTAAACTAAAAATATCCGGTTGAGGTATAATATATGCATAATTTATATATTATATATGTATAATTATGTATAATTAAAATATAATTTATGTATATGACTAGAAAAAATAAATAATAAACGGCTATTATGTATAATCGGAGCTAAAAAAAGTAAACATTGAATATTGTGCTATTTATATTAAGATCCCTGTCAAGTATTATTCGGCCCAAAATGAATAGTTGGGTCTCTTTCTGGGGCTACATATTGGGGTAGGTTTCTTCGTCGAAGTTGGATAAAGTGAGAGGAAGTGAAAGGAAAAAGAGATTTTAGCTATACTATATTAAAAACTTATTTTTTGGCTTAGAAACTTATTTATCAATATTCTTTTTGTTTTGTAGTTTTTAATAAGTATCTAGATTTTTCTTACAATTTGTGTAGATTTTTCCTTAAAAGGCTCTCATCTCACTATTAGTGCATTCAATTAAGGGATTCAATTATATCCTTTCCTTTTTTCCCTTTCCTCTTCTCTCTCTTTTTAAAAAAATCAAAATCCCTTAATCTACACCAGAATCTCCATCTTCTTTCTTCCACCATTGGCGATAACTTTATATTATTAAATCATCAATTGCATCGTTCTTTTGTTGGGAGACCGGACAACACTAAAAATGAAAAAATATTCAGGGGTTGTATGATAGTTGTATCATATTACATTTGAATTGTATCGGATATATCAATGCGTAAAACATAATGTATCATACTTCACAACTGTATCTAACTTGTTGTAATTATCATATATTTGTGATATAAACTATGAAATTCGTCATGAACTCACAATTACTCATTATTCAGATACAAATTTGATACAATCCGGGAAGTATTCTTATAGAATTCTGATACAACTTAAAATCAATTCTAAACTTAAGCTAATAAAATATCATATTATATTTGTATTAGCATTGTATCATATATATTATTTTAGGTATAAATTGCAATATAATTATGATACAATTCTAGATTATGATACAACGTTGATCGTCATTTTTTTCAAGTTTCAATCTAAAACATCCACCTAGAACCAACTATAAATTTAAATTATGATACAATATTGTATTTTAATAGTATTAGCATTGTATCATAGTTGTCTTATGTATTGACGTATCAAATACAACTCAGATACAATTATAATACATTTATCACATAATCGTAATACAATTCTGAAACTTCTTCTTCCTCGAGTTTCAATCAGAAATTCAACCTAAAATCAACTTTAAACTTAATGAATCTCCCTTAAAATTGAGATATAAACTCTAAAGAATATTTTCAATTATTTTTAAGAACACCCAATCCAAAAAAATCACAAATTCGTAAAATCTGAATATCTAATTCAAAGCTTCGAAACTTTTTGATGATATGTCAATGGCGGAATCCTCCACCTACAACTTTAGATATAATGTTGATGGATTTGTCAATAGTTGAAGCTTCTTAATTGTTGTTGGTGGAACTGATTCAGAGAAATATATGATGCTACAATTTTAGAGTGATCGTGGCTTGATTTATACGAGGGAGAGAGAGAGAGAGAGATAGAGAGAGAGAGAGAGAGATTGGTTGATTTGTATGATATAGAGGTGATGATTTTGGGTATTAGTGAGTTTCTTATGGTAGGCAAGTACAAAACCGATGATGTTTTGTAGTCCTTTGAAAAAGGAAAAGTATCTTAAATGTAGGAGGTTATGTGTAACTGATACCCAGTATTTAAGGTATGTTTCATTTCCTCCTTTTTATGGTTTTGTATTAAAATAGTAAATATAGGTATATAAAGTAATTAATAAGGAACCAAAATAAAGGTAGTAAATAGGTTTCTATTATAGTATAGCTAGGTAAAAATCCCAAAAAAAAATTGGCATCCTATAACAACAACACATAATCGGAATTGGTAATTTTTTAGCTTTATATTAGGTTTGGCAAAGATAGCCCTTTTCTCTCCTTGTATGTCTTATTCTAATCTCTTCTCTTTTTCTCTCATAGTTTAGCAAAAATTCTTGCATATTACGCAACAAACTCAATGGGATGAAAAGGTAAGGTTGATCTCATATCAGAAAATATTAGAAGCAAAAACTAAGAGAGAAAAAATACATTTCAACTTTGCTTTCCTTCTCTCTTTTTTTTTTTTGGTTGGATTGAACAAGTGGGTATGATTAAAATTGGTTAAAAGTACCTAAACGACGCTATGTATAAAATTTGAGCAATATTAGAAGCGATTTATACTAGTTTCAATAAAAAATCAGACCTAAAAATCCAACAGCGACATGTGTATATCATGTTGTATATCGTGTACATCAGTGTATATCACACACATGTTTTTAAGGACGTCTGTGAATATCACTTTGTATATCGTATATACAACACAATTTATTTATAGATGCCCGTGTATATCATATATCGTATATATATATATATATATATATATATATATATATATATATATATATATATATATATATATATATATATATAT